>QGSO01000282.1:185000-262500 GCA_011037825.1 Carya cathayensis | reverse complement strand
AGAACACATGCAGGAAATAGAAAACAGAAGCAAGCACATTCACGGATAGAAACAGCTTGCAGAAAGCAACACATGCAGCAACCAACATACACATGCAGAAAAAAAAAAAAAAAAAAAAAAAAGTGAAGCAAGCACATGCAGGAAGAATAAAGCAACCAGAAAAAGCTGTTGGAAAACCACTCAAACACACATGAAGCACTCGGACGTGCAGCAGAACAGATGTGGTCTGAACGTGGCAAACCGAATGAAGGGGCAGTATTTTCTATGCAGTTTAAAAGGGAGACGAATGTGTGGGCAGTGGTAGTCAGTTTTAGTTTTTTTTTTCTTTACTTGTTTTCATTCGGGTAGAGAAAGGCAGCTGTTTTCTTTTGGCTTTTGTTCATTTCTCTTGCTGTTAGTATAGAGCACGGCAACTTTATCTTTTTTTACTTTTTTGCTTGCTATAGGGAGTGGTGGTGGACGGCTGGTTTTTAAGTTTGTATTGATTGCTTTTATTTCTTTTGGTCTTTCTGGTGGTTGGACGGTGATTCTTTTCTTCAGAGTTTTCTTGCATCCTTTTATTTCGTTTACAGGTCATTTTTTATCGGCATCAATTTTATTTCATTTGAAGTTTCCTTCAGTTCAGTCTTTAGGCAACCGATTTCACTTACTTGCTTTTAGTTTTAGTTTTTCTGGATTTATTGGGTGGTGGATTCAGCGGTGTACTGCTTTTCGGTATTGGATTTATTTTTCTTGTTGCTCTTTCTTCTGTCATTTACATTAGAGTACATTAAGTTTTCATTCACTTTACTTTTCGTTTCAAGCATTTGTGGACTTTCAGTTTTTATTTCTTTTCAGTTCGGTTGTTAAGCTTTATTTCTTAGTAGTTCTTTCAGCTTGTTTTATTTATTTTTCTGTATTTATTTTCATACAGTTATTTGAAATGTTAGGATTTATTATTTTTATGCATTTTGCTAATTTAGTAATGATAGGCTAGATTTTTAGCTTGGGATTCAATGAGTAACTCATGACTATTTTGAGTTGAATTTTCTTCAAGGATATGGGATTTCAATGATTAACTTGTTGGATGATGTTTCAGTTTACATCTAGAAAGGATTGAAGTTCTTTGTTCTTGGTTTAGATCAGTTGTAGACGTAAAGGCACAATTGATACTTGAGCAAGTAACAAGATTTTGATGGCTTTCTTTCATTATTTTACAATTGTTATATAATCCATCAAGTAGTTTTATTAGACTAAGATTTGTGGTTCATTGCTATATTATTCAATCATGACTTCTAGGAATGGGAGCATGGTTGAGAGAAGATAAAAAAAAAAAAAAGAAGTAAATCCATCTCCAACTCAGTGGGTAAAAATTGAATCCCAAGTGTTTGTTTTATTGTTTCTTGCAAGTTTAATTCATTTGCTACACACTTTCTCTAAGTCTCTTAGTTTTAGTAATTTTAGAAACGTAGATCCACATCCATTTTCATCTTTTACACAAAGAAAATCTCACAAACACTTTGATAACCCATTGTCCCTGTGAATTCGATCTTGGGACTTACCCTTGTATTACTTTGACAGCTTCTACGCTTGGAAGACAACATTATAAGCTGATCAGATTGGCTGGGTATTCCTATTATTGCTTCTTAGATGGTTATTCGGGGTATAACCAGATTGCCATAATCCCTGAAAATCAAGAGAAAACTACATTCACATGCCCCTATGAAACATTTGTTTTTAGGAGGATGCCCTTTGGATTGTGCAACGCCCCAGCGACATTTCAATGTTGCATGATGGCTATCTTTTCTGATATGGCGAAAGATATTATGAAAATTTTCATGGATGACTTTTCAGTTCTTGGTACATCTTTTGATCATTGTTTGCATAATTTAGCTCTTGTTTTGCAGAGATGTGAAGATAAAAATATGGTCCTAAACTGGGAGAAATGCCATTTCATGGTTCAAGAAGGTTGTGCTTGGCCATAGGGTGCCATTGCAACTATAGAAAAACTACCACCTTCAAAGAATGTGAAGGGAATCAGAAGTTTTTTGGGACATGCAGGATTTTATAGAAGATTTATAAAGGATTTTTCTAAACTCTTTAAACCTTTATGTAATCTTCTTGAAAAAACTTCTGCATTTGACTTTGATGGTGTTTGTTTGCAGGCCTTTAATGCAATCAAGGAGAAACTAATTTCAGCACCAATTATGATTGTACCTGATTGGAGCCAACCTTTTGAAGTCATGTGTGATGCAAGTGACTTTGCAATTGGAGCAGTGTTGGGACAAAGGTGAGTCAAACTGTTTCGGGCCATCTATTATGCAAGCCAGACATTGAATGAAACTCAATTAAATTATACAACAACTGAGAAGGAGATGCTTGTTGTGGTGTTTGCTTGTGACAAATTTCAATCTTACCTCATTGGTACAAAGGTGATAATGTTCACTGATCATGCAACACTTCGCTATTTGTTTGGTAAGAAAGATGATAAGCCTAGGCTAATTCGTTGGATCCTACTTCTTCAAGAATTTGATTTGGAGGTTTGAGATAAGAAAGGAAGCGAAAATTCAGTTGCTGATCATCTCTCCCGGCTGGAGCAAGAGGAAGAAAGACCAAATTCAATGATCCAAGAAGCAGTCCTTGATGAGCAGTTGTTTGCATGTGAGATCAAGCTTCCTTAGTATGCTGATATTGTAAACTACCTAGCTTGTAAAGTACTGCCACCAGATCTTACTTACTACCAACGCAAGAAGTTTCTGCATGATGTGAAATATTATCTTTGGGATGAGCCTTTACTATTCAAAAGATGCCCTGATCAAATCAATCGAAGATGTGTGCCAGAAGAAGAGATGCAAGCCATTCTCCATCATTGCCATTCATCATCATATGGAGGACACTTTGGAGCAATCCGAACAGTAGCTAAGGTACTTTAAAGTGGTTTCTTTTGGCCTTCTATTTTTCGTGATAGTTATACTTTGGTGAAAACTTGTGACCAGTGCCAACGTATGATAAATATTTCAAGGCGTCAGAAGTTATCATTGAAAAATATCTTAGAGGTTGAGTTATTTGATGTTTGGGGAATAGATTTTATGGGGCATTTTCCTCCTTCTTTTGGCTTTGTTTATATATTGTTAGAAGTTGATTATGTGTCAAAATGGGTGGAAGCAATTGCTACAACAACAAATGATACAAAGGTAGTGCTCAAATTTCTGCATAAGAATATATTCACAAGATTTGGTACTCTACGAGCTATTATTAGTGACGAAGGGACCTACTTTTGCAACAAGTTATTTGATAATCTTCTTTGTAAATATGGTGTGAAGCAAAAGATAGCACTTGCCTACCATTCTCAAACTAATGGCCAAGCTGAAATTTCAAATCGAGAAATCAAGAACATCCTTGAGAAGACGGTCAACACCTATAGAAAGGATTGGGAAAAGAAGTTTGATGATGCTTTGTGAGCAGACCGTACAACCTTTAAAACACCTATCAGGATGTCTCCTTACCAATTAGTGTTTGGAAAGACATGTCATCTTCCTATGGAGTTGGAGCATAGAGCCTATTAGGCTGTAAAAAAAGTTTATTTTGATTTGAAGGAAGCAAGGGAAAAGCGTCTTCTTCAATTGAATGAGATGGATGAGTTCTGGAATGATGCATATGAAAATGTAAAGATCTACAAAGAACGAATGAAGAAGTGGCATGAAAAACAGATTCTTAGGCATGAGTTTGCACCAAGACAGCAGGTTTTACTCTTCAATTCACGACTCAAACTCTTCCCGGGTAAGTTAAAATCAAGATGGATAAGTCCTTATATAATTGATAAACTTTTCTCTTTTTGAGCAATAGACTTGAAGGACAAGACAGGGAATATATTCAGAGTTAATGGTCAGAGATTGAAGTACTACTATGGAGAACAAGTGGAGAGAAACTATGCATTTATTCCTCTTGGAGATCCTAATTGATGAAGATTGAAAAGTCTGGCCGTAGACTTTAAAACAAGCGCTTATGGGAGGCAACCCATAGAACTTTCTTTTATTCTTTTATTTTTTTATTATCTTTATTTTTTTTAATAATTTGGATTTTGATGTAGGTTTATTTAGCATGAGTAAAGAGCTAAAAATTATAAACTACGGCTGATTCACCATGAAACTAGGGAAGTTCCTTTCATTTCTTCAATCATTTTCACTTTTGCATTACAATGAGGACATTGTTGAGTTTAAGCTTGAGGGTGTAAACTCCTATAGTTATTTGGTCTTCTTGTTTGTTATTTATTTTATTTTACTTGTGATTTTATAAGTCTTGAGTTGTTTGATTATCTTACCAAGCATGTATTTGAGTATGATTGAATTTTCTATGACTCTGAAATTTGTGATTGAGGATGGTTTTGAGAAAAATTTTCAAAAATTTCTTTTATGTCAGTGGAGTTTTGTGGGTACTTTGATTTAAATTTTTGACCTTGAACATAATTGAGCACATAGTCGTTTTTCTTTTATTCCATTTTGCTTATGAAGAGAAGAAGTTGAATTAACTGGAATAGGGAAGTTCAATCTTGCTTTGCTCTAAAATCCGTTGATAGATCCTTGAGGTGAAATCCTAATTGATACCAAATATTAGAGAAATGATATAGGCAAATTTTTTGTCATAACCAAAAAGCTTTCCTAGCCATCTTAAGTATCATGCCATCATTGCATGGTGTATTTCCATAATCAACCCCCTTGAGCCTTATTTTTACATAAACCTTTGCTTTTAACTACATAAATCATTCCAACTCTAAGCCTGAAAAACCATGAATCTACTTTTTATAGTTTGAGAAAATCCTTTGGTGAAAATTTACATTTAAAGAGAAAGCTAGTTAAAAAAAAATTATCCATATGATGTTTGCTCTGTTTGATCAAAGTCTTTCAAAAGAAAGAAAAAAGAAAAGAAGAAGAAGAAGAAGAAAGAAAAAAAAAAGAAACTGAAAAAAGTAGAAAAAAAAAAACTCAATAAGTGAAGTGTGTATCACTTCAAATTTTGTTAAAGGAGTAGTTGGTGTTGCTTCATTGATTACAGCAACAATAATGTCGCCAGTATGATCATATGGTTGAGAAAAGGCTATGGTTTGAATCCTATGGATATCTCTTTTATTGTTCTTTTCACCAAGTATTTTCTCAGTTTGTTTTGATTCTCCATATCCAGTTCTTTCTTAACCCTCACCCTATGGCCTGTCATTTTAACCTTATTAAAGACCTTTTGATCTCTGATTTTGGTGTTAACTATATTAGTGGAGATGATTTCTGAAAATTGGACTTATGGGGGTTAAGTTTTGATAGAATTCTTTTGATTTTAGTTATTCTACTTTTATCAGAGTTTGCAGGTGGTTTGAGGTTAAATTGACTGTATCACACACACATACTCAAGGTCTTATCTTTAGGTGAAGTAAACGCTTAACTCTTGCTGACAAATTGCTAAATTTTTTTATTGATTTTCCTGCTATCTTTAATGTTAAAAGAGTAAGATACTAGTGATGAAATATAAATTCAGATCATAACTTGGTGAGTGATGATACTTCTTTATGGGGTCTAGTGGATATTGCCTAAAGTAGAATTTTATTTTATTTTCTTTTTGTTTGAGGACAAACAAAGTTGTAAGTTTGGGGGTGTTTGATGACTTGCATAGTTTAACATATTTTACCACCTCTTAACTTTAAACTTTTGCTTAAAAAAGGAGAATTGAAGCAAACCCTAAAAGCATGTGGGCTATAGTTGAAATTAAGTTGCCAATGAACCTGAATGAAGTACAAAAGTTGGCAAGAAAGATAGAGGCACTCAATAAGTTTGTATCTCGATCGAATGACAAATGCCTGCCACTCTTCCAAGTCTTGAAGAAGGTCCAAGACTGGAATATCAAGTGTGAGAAGGCATTCAAGCAATTAAAAGAATACTTGACATGCCCCCACTGATTAGCCAAACCAGGCACGAGGAGCCTTTACTACTATACTTGTCCGTCACGCCAGACGCCAAGTCAATGACACTAATACAAGAAGGGAACATGCAAAAACCCATATACTACATAAGCAAAGCCTTGAAGAGAGTTGAGACTCAATACCCAAGGATCGAAATGATCACTTTCGCCGTAGTAACAGCCAATTTCATACTGCCACTCTATTTCCAAGCACACCCTATAAAAGTCATCATGACAACACCCTTGCAAAAGGTACTACAATGGCTAGACACCTCAGGCCGACTAGTCAAATGGTCAATTGAATTGAGCGAGTTTGATATTAGCTACATACCCAAGATAGTAGTGAAAGGACAAATACTAACCGATTTTGTGGAGTTCACAAATTTCTAGGAAGAGGTACCAAAGTTCCCCAAAGGGAAGCCATGGCAGGTGTACGTTAACGGCTCATCCTGCCAAACAAGAGGAGGGGTAAGGGTATATGTAGTAATAGGCGAAGAGACCGAAGCATACTATGCAATAAGGTTGGGATTCAAGGTCACAAATAACGAAACTGAGTATAAGGCAGTACTGGCAAGACTCACCATAGCCGAAACTTTGGGAACAAGAGAAGTCAATATAAAAGCAGACTCACAAGTGGTGGTAGGCCAAGTAACTGGACAGTACTTGGCAAAAGGCAAAAAACTAAAAAAAATACTTACAACAGGTCTAGGAGAGGTGCAATCGCCTTCTCTACTTTTGAATTAACCACATCCCGCGATCTAATAATTGGAAGGCCGACCAGCTAGCAAAAGCGACATCAGCACAAGAGGAAACTTTACCCTGGACATCATCACACGGACTCTAGAGACGTTAGCCATTTGGGCTGAGATCTGGGAAATAGATAGAAACATTCTGGAGTGGGCAAGAGACATAGTTAGATACTTGGTGATCAGGGAACTCTCAACTACCTAGGAGAAAGCAAGAAGATCAGGAGTAAAGCTGCCCACTTCACCATGATCAATGGAATGTTGTACAAACAAGGGTTTTTCACCATGATCAACGAAACATTTCGAAGGAGGAGGCCAACTACCTCATGGAGGAAATACATAAACGAATATGTAGAAACCATGCGGGAGGAAGAGCCCTAGTGGCAAATGTCTTAAGAGAAAGGTACTACTAGCCACATGCTCTCAGAGATGCCAGGGAATTCACCAAAAGATGCATCCAATGCCAGTTGTATGCACCAGTCTCGAACAGGCCACTTGAAGAGTTGAAATCAATCACTTCCCCTTCGTCATTCGCCCAATGGGAGTAGACTTGGTCGGGCCTATGCTATTAGACAAAGGGCCAAATTTATTATTGTCACTATCGACTACTTCACGAAACAGACCAAGGCTAAAGCTGTGGCAACAATAACTTTCTAGAACGTCATGAAATTTCTATGGAAAGCAATGGGCTTGCCATGCACCCCAAATGCCAAGCCCAAACGACTGAGCATCGGATGAAATCCATCTGCTCTATAATATCCATCAATGGCCACTTCCTAAGGTATGAAAAAATTTGCTCCCTTATTCTATAAAATATATCACCCGACTCATACGAATTAGGTATTGGATTTTCTCTCACTTGGTTGTAGGTTAATAGGTGAGCAAACACGTCCTTAATATGTATTATAAAAATAGTGTATTGAAAAACAAGTCATTCGAAAATGATACATAATTAATCGAGATGATTTGTATTCGTGTTGAACTGATTAAGGTCGAATTAAAATTTTGACCTTTGAATTATATTATGTCGTATTGAACTCAAGAAAAAAATTATCAGGCTCAATAATTTCTCGTCTTAGGTAACTATTCTGTTTTTTTCGGACGTGTCTACTGGCTATAAGATAAACAACGGAGGCAAGAGGCCGGCGAACAAGACAAGTATCACGAGGAATATATTTAAGATATTTTTTCCTGCGAATCTTAAGACCAGCTAACTTGAGTGGCGTTTGGAATTTGAACTCTGGAAGTCAATATTTCATAGTCACACTCGCGCATACGGAGAAAAAGAGAGAATGGAGAGTGCGGCGCTTCCCTTTGTGGGCATGATGATGGCCGAGTGTGCACAGGTTGGGCTAATGATAGTGGGCAAAGTGGCTATGTCAAGGGGAATGAGCAACCTCATCTTCATCTTCTATTCCAACGCCCTTGCCTCATTCATCCTCCTCCCCACTTCCTTTTTCTTCCACAGGTACTCTCTTTCTCTCTCTCTCTCTCTCTCTCTCTCTCTCTCTCTGTGACAGAAAATAAAAATAATTTCTTTCTTTGATATCCACGATTTTGGCAGATCAGAGCGTCCTCCGATCACTTTCTCCCTCCTTTGTGGATTCTTCGTGCTCGGCCTACTTGGGTGAGTTGGAATTCTAGCTTTATTACATACTGCGTTTGATGAATTTATTGTCGGTTCGTTTCGGTTTGAATGAAGTTCTGTTTCTCTTTTATTGTTTGTCAATTTCTTTTACCCAATTCACGTAATGGAGGTTTCTGTAGTTGGTATTTCATTGGTTTTACCATTTTTACAGTTTTGGTGTACAGATTCTAGGCTATGCTGGGATTTTGTATAGCTCGCCGACACTTGGCACGGCCATGCTTAACCTTATCCCAGCTTTTACTTTTATTTTGGCCGTTGCTCTCAGGTGATGCTCTCCTCTCGCTTGTTAATACCTTGTCAATCTTATTGCACACCGTGAAGATTCAGGGTGCCCTATAGTGACTTTAAATCCGAGAATAGATCCACTGTGATAAGTGATTGACACGACATCTTTAAATCACGCATTAATATTGTTAAATTACTAATTGTCACAAAAGTTTTACAAGTGATAATTTAACCTGGATCATGCCAACTGCTTAAATGATGGTAGTGAATTTTCAAAAACCAATAAAAAAAAAAATGATGTTAGTGAGCTGAGTATTTTGATATTTTTAGCCCTGATCTATTTTTAACTGTTCCATAGGGAAAGCTATCACAAATTGCTTATTTTGCTATGTGTCTTCATCCGAAGTTTCTTATGGCATCAATGGCAATTTGCTATCTGATCCCTTTCATCCTTTGCTTAACCAGCGGCTCTGTTGCCTACATTATCGAGGTGGAGGCAATTTTTATTTTATATATACACATAGTATTGAGGTTACACATATTCAGAGGTTTTCCAGTCAAGAACCGGATTTACAAATTGGGTACTGCAGTATCTTCTTCTTGTTTTTTAATATATAAGTAATCAAGAAATTTATAATAAATGCATTAGGCATAGCTTATGCACACAGGACGGGTATTGTTGACGAAGAAAATGTCAGCAGTGTTCCCTCTCAATCCAGCTTTTCCGTTTGTTATTATGTCTCACAATTATTCTACAACCCCCCCCCCCTCTCTCTCTCTCTCCCCCCCAACAAAAAAACCGAAAAAGGAAACTAAATGTGGTCTAGAACTTCTGGCCAAAGTAATTTTTTCAAATTTAATTACTTCTCTGAATCTACATCAGTGACAAGCTCAGTATAAAGCACTAAAATGCAAAATTTGAAAGACTAGAGGACTGTTTGTGCTTAAAAAATGAATAAGATACTTATTTTTGTAAATGTGTGCTATTGTGGATTTAAAATAAAAAATAAAAAAAAGAAGAGAGAGTTCTCTCTCTCTCTCTCTCTCTCTCTAAATGAGTTTCGTTTCTTCGTCTATTCCTGATGTCTTTCACTGGAGTTTTAACGATTATCTGGTTAAAGTTCAATAGTTTAGTGGTCTTGCGGAGTGGTTTTCAAATGGGGCATGTCGGAAGTTACTTGTTGATCAAAAATTATTTGAACTTAAGCGTGAAAATGATCTATGGTGGAGAATTGCGGAGAGTAGTTGTCGGGTTGTCAAGTTTATTTCCATTGATGCTACAACGATGCATTGGTTGGCTTCAGCGTGGGCGCATGTGGAGCTTCAAGGGGTTCTTCTGAGTTTTTTAGAACTTGCAGGAAAGGAAATCAAGTCTTGGTAGTGCAAAGGAATCATAACAGTTTTGGTCGATTTTTTACGTTGTCTGAGTTTGGGCATGATAAGAGGCGTGGGTCGATTGTTGTGCTAGAAGGTTCGAAGGGAGAGGGCTGGAGGAAGTTTGGAGTAATGTTGAAGGAAGTAATTTCGTTTTCCTCTTCTATGGTGTTTGTTGGGTGGAAGGAATTGTATGTGGAGGCTCTGAAGAAACCACTGCAACAAAGATTGGAGAAGATATGGGCGGCAAGCGGAAGGGATGGAAGATCGCAGTCGCATTCTATCTTGGAGAAGAAGACAATTCATTTCCTCAAAGGAGATGAACAGTCTCATAGCATGATGTCGCTTAGGGAAGATGAAGAGTCGTTGTTGGTGGGCTTGATGGATTATCTGGTGGTATAAAAAATAAGGTGGAGAGTATTTTGGAGTGGGTCGAGCTAGGCTCGAGTAAGGGAGAGCTAGGCCCATTTTATTTGAAGTCTGATAAGGGGAAAAAAGTGGTTAATGATAAGGAGAATGGGCTGGGCTACATAGTGGGTGGTCTGGGAAGTGAAGAGCTGCAGGGAAAGAATAAAGAGACTGGGTCAGGCCAAGCAGAAGCCCGGTAATGGTCTGGAAGGAGAAACGAAAGGTTTCTGATACTTTGGAAATTTCGGATAAGGTTACTGCATCTGTATCGATGCCGATACTCGAGTCGATGGTCCCATTTTGGCACAAAAAAGTTCGACGGGTGCATTAAAAGTTTCTAGTGGCGTGGTGGTGGTGCCTGAGGCGCGGGTAAATGAGGTGGGGGAAATCGTAGAGAAATGTGAAGGTAGTGTGGAGGTTTTGGATTTCGTAGGTAACAAGATAAATCTGGTGGACGCTGGCACTAGTCTGTTGAAGCAGTTCTTGGCTGTCAAGGGGAGTTGATAGTGGGAGTTAGATGCAGATTTTGAGGAAGAAATTGAGACTGGTTTGAATGATATGGATGGGACTTTACAGTGGAGCAGTTTATCTGAGAATGAGAGGTTGGATTCTAATATACAGATGGATGAAGTTGAAGTAGCCAGTGTTGAGGAGGAGTCGGGTAGTCCGATGCCTTTACGGATGCTTCCCCCTCAGATTGCTTCCAAGGAAATCTCAGATTGGATGTTAAAAAAAGTGTAGAGATACAAGTTTATATCATGTGAAGGGTTTGAAGAACAATTTAAGGCTTTCCTAGTAGCCATAGAAGTTGGTCGATCCACAACTACGAAGTTAGCTGTGAGGAAGGAGAGAGAGTTAAAACGCTTGCCATGCTCTATTAACTATGATAATGGATATTCACAATTATTACCTTTTTCTTTACAAAGGAGGTAAAATTTTTGTCATAGCAAAGTTTAAGGTGAAGGCCCACTTGTAACCTTTTTCTTTACCTCCTTTGTTCACTTAATTCTTGTGTGTGCGTCCTTGTTGGTGCTTTTTCAAGCTGTGTCTCAGTTTGTATTTGGCAGGAATAGGAGCAACATGGCCCATTCTTCTTGGGGGACCAGCTCATTGGACAATTGGTCTTGTGGCAACGCTGATCTCTATTAGCAGCATAATTGCAGCTGATACATTTGCTTTTCTGGGTGGCAAGGTACTTTTGATAGAAATGTAAAGATTATCTTGTCAAAAAACTTGCATGAAGAGGTATAGCTTGTTAACATTTCTGAAAGTATCTTGTTTTCTCTCCATACACCTGGGAAAAAAACTCTCTTTTCTCCCCGTACACCTGAGATAACACAATGATCTAGTTCGATGGAGTTTGTATTAGAGTTGCTTTTATAGTTGTTTAGTCCAGTTGTTTGTTTAATCTAGGAGTAGTTGTGCTGTGATGGGGTTGATTAGGAACGTGATTATTGACCAGAAATGCTTTGAGTTTGAGAAGGTTAGTGAGAGATGGTGGAGATGTACAGAGAGCAGTTGCCGTGCTGTAAACCATATATCCTTAGACCAAGGATCCCTGGGTTGGTTGGCTGCCATGGTAAAGGAAGGAGTAGCATACGGGGGGCTCTCGGAGTTCATCAAGTCATGTCGAAGTGGGGCTCAAGTTTTGGTGATGCAGAGACAGCGTAACTCTTATGGGAGATTCTTCTCCTTATCGGAGTTTGGCCAAGGAAAACGCCGCGGTATGATAGTGATACCGGAAGGAAGGAAGGGGGTGGGATGGAGGAACCTTGAGGGGATGCTGCAGGAACTCTCAGAATCATCCTCTGGTTCGGGAGGGCAAAACAGGGGCAGTCGAACTCTGCAACTTCCTGCATTTCCGCAGGGGTACCATCCTCTATCGTACAGTGATGCTGTGTCTCGAGTGCCAAAAAACACAGAGGGAGCAGTTGAGACTTCTTCTTTGGTGAAGAGTCAAAGTTACGTAGGGGATGGCAGGGGGGTGTCGGGGATGAATATGGAAAATCTGGTTCATGCCTTGGCCGAAATGGAGAGGCAAGTGGGACTTTTGCAGGAGAGTATGGCGTTATTGAAACGCAGTGTTGAGGAGGGGGGGAAGTTGGGTTCGGGTCAGGTAGAGGGCAGGCTCACTCAGGATAGGGCTGTGGATAAAGGGGAAGGTTTGGCAAAATGGGGGGATGGGGCTTCAACTAATGGGTTTTAGAAAGGGAAGGGGAAGTTTGTCCCCAATGGGCTGGGCCCGTCTAAAAGCCCCGCTAAGGCCTGGAAGCCAACAGGAGGCCGAAATCAGGTCTCGGTTTCCGACAATCTGAAGGGGCCCGATAATCACAACCCGAGCCCGAGTCTTGGTTCAGTTCTTGGACAAAAAGAGACGATGGGGGGAGGCGAGACGGCAGCTGGTGGTCCGAGGGTGGTGCCGCTTATGGAGGAGGAGACGATGAGGGAGCAAGTTATCGGTCTACCTACGGAGGATACGGGGATACAAAAGGGGTAGAGTCTGGGTTCAGTTCAAACACAGAAAGGGCCGATAGAGGACTACGAAGTACCAAGGGCAAGCTCGAGGGTGGTGCTGCATATGGAGGAGGAGATGGGGAGGGAGCAAGCTCTCGGTCAACTCCAGGAGAGTCCTGGATTAAAGAAGGGATTGACTCTTGGGCCTGTCCAGTCACAGAAAGAGTCAAGGGAGGCTTATGATGTACCAGGGGTAGATTTGACACTAAATGTAATTGACATGCAAGGGAAGGGAAGTGTACCGCAAGGGGAACTCTCAGAGGTTGTTATTTCACTGCCGTCTGACTTAGTGCAGACTAATCTAAGATTGTGGAAGGAAACATGTATGCTTGGAGGGGCATTTGAGAAAGCCGATGCATATTCCTTAGTATTGGTGTCTAATGAAGGATCGAAAGAACAGGAGAAGCTAGAGGGGGAGGGAAATTTGGTGTTGTGTGACCCGAGTGAAAACGCAACAGTAGGGGAGGAAGATATAGATGCAGATCCAACCCCTTTAAGTATGGTAACTCCTAGTAGATCATCTGAATGGCTTTTGAAAAAGATTGAAGATCTTCAGAGTTGTTTGGGAATATCATGTGTGGGTTATGAAGAACAGTTCAAAGCATTGATTATAGCCATAGAGGCAGGCCAGCATAGGGCTGGAGCTAAAAGAGAGAGGGACCTAAGGAGACTGAATTGGTCCATCAACTATGATAATAAAGAGGGAAGTGCAAGCCGTGGAAGAAACAAAGGGAGGATCTCGGATCAGTTGATAAATGAAGCCAAAAATTATAAGCTGGAATGTTAGGGGACTTAACGAGTATAATAAACGTCTCCGTGTAAGAGCTTTACTAAGACAATGGAAGGGGGACATTATTTGCCTACAGGAAACAAAGTTGAAGCAGATTGATAGAAGAATTATTAGAAGTATTTGGAGTTGCCATTATGTAGGATGGATTTTCTTACCGTCGAATGGGGCTTCTGGAGGGATCTTAGTTATGTGGGATAAGAGGGCGGTGGAGATCATAGAGGAGTTTGTGGGAGAACATTCGGTGGGGTGTCTCTTCAAAAATATAGATGACGGATTTTTGTGGGCCTTTGCAGGGGTATATGGTCCTAATGTAGATAGTGAAAGGCGGTTGTTGTGGGAGGAGCTATCTGGTTTATGTTCATGGTGGGAAGCTCCATGGTGTATCGGAGGGGATTTTAATGTGACAAGATTTTCTAGTGAGAGATCAGGGGGGGGCGGACAAAATCAAGCCATGGTGGACTTCTCAGATTTCATTTCCGAGATGGGCCTTATGGATATACCGCTAATGGGAGGGGAATTTACTTGGTCCAACAACCATGCGTGGTCAAGGCTGGACAGATTTATTCTTTCCCTTTCGTGGGAAGTACAATACCCCAATTTAAGTCAGAAAAGATTACCGAGGATATGTTCGGATCATTTTCCCCTAATGCTAGACGGTGGTGGAATACAAGGGGGTAGAAGGCCATTTAAGTTTGAGAATATGTGGCTAAAAGTGGAGGGGTTTGTGGATTTGATTAGGCAATGGTGGAATTCATATTCATTCGTGGGCAATCCGAGCAAGAATCTGGCAGAAAAGCCGAAAGCTTTGAAAAAGGATTTGAAGATATGGAATTAACAGGTATTTGGTAATGTAACCCTACAGAAAAGAACTTGTTTCAAGAGTTACAAACCTTGGAGGGCAAAGGGGAGGGGAATAGCCGTAAAGTTCAAGTTATGGCCGATCTAGATTGACGTTAATGGAGGAAATATCATGGCGGCAAAAGTCAGGGCTCTATGGTTAAGGGAGGGGGACAAGTGTACACAATTTTTTCACCGAGTGGCTAATGCGCATAGGAGATTCAATGCCGTTGAGTCTATGAACATTAATGGTGAAAATATTTCAGACCAAGAGGTGATTAAGGAACATGTGGTGGGACATTTTCAAAACTTGTTATCGGAACCGCAAGATTGGAGGCCGACGTTAGATGGCTTAACTTTCAAGGCTATAGATCAAATTAGTAGGTATTGGTTGGAACGACCGTTTGAAGAGGAGGTACATGATGTAATTAAGAAAATGAACAAAGATAAAGCACCCGGTCCGGATGGCTTCACTATGGCTTTTTTTCAAGTTTGTTGGGAGGTGGTAAAAGAAGAGGTAATGCTGGTCTTTCATGAATTCTTTACGCAGGGAAAATTCGAAAAAAGTTTAAATGCAACCTTTATTGCTCTAGTCCCTAAAAAGCCTGGGGCAATGGAGGTCCATGATTTTAGACCAATTAGTCTTGTGGGCAGTGTGTATAAGATACTCTCAAAGGTTCTTGCCAATAAGATGAGTACGGTCATGGAAAAGATCATTTCTAAATCTCAAAATGCCTTTGTAAAGGGGAGGCAAATTCTAGACTCGGTTCTTATAGCAAATGAATGTCTAGACAGCAGAATCAGATCGGGAATCCTAGGTATTTTGTGTAAACTTGATATGGAGAAGGCGTACAACCATGTGAATTGGGAATTCTTGATTTATATGTTGAGTAGATGCGGTTTTGGGGCAAGATGGAGAATGTGGATAAGGCATTGTGTTTCAATGGTGCGATTCTCGGTGTTGGTAAACGGAGATCCTGTGGGTTTCTTTAATAGCTCACGGGGGCTGCGGCAAGGAGATCCTTTATCCCCTCTCTTATTTGTTCTGATTATGGAGGCATTAAATAGAATGTTGTCGGCGGCAGTAGGGGGCGGATTTTTCTCAGGCTTTATTTTGAGGGGCAATCATGGTTCTATCATTATCTCTCACCTTTTGTTTGTAGATGACACTTTACTGTTTTGTGAGACAGATGCTGGTCATATCGAAGCTTTGAAGGCTATTTTGCTTTGCTTTGAAGCCATATCAGGGCTGAAGATCAATCTTGCTAAAACGGAGATGGTTGTGGTGGGGGGAGTAAATAACATAACTGGGTTAGCGAACATCTTGGGTTGTATGGTTTCTTCTTTGCCGTTAAAATACTTGGGTCTCTCGCTGGGAGCTTCGTTCAAAGCAAAGTCTATTTGGGAGGGGGTATTGGAGAAATTCGAACATAGGCTGGCTGGGTGGAAAAAGGCATACTTATCAAAAGGGGGGCGAATTACTTTGATCAAAAGTACTCTATCTAACCTTCCTATATACTACCTATCCTTATTTCCACTCCCTGCTAGCATTGCTCAAAGGATGGAGAAACTTCAACGGGATTTTCTATAGGGTGGGTTAGGAGATGAGTTTAAGTTTCATTTGGTGGGATGGGATGAGATATGTACTCCGTTGAGAGATGGTGGGTTGGGGGTTCGGGATATGAGGGCTTTTAATACAGCACTTTTGGGTAAATGGTTGTGGAGGTATAACTTTGAGAGGGAAGCTTTGTGGAAAGGATTGATTGACATAAAGTTTGGCAGTGATTGTGGGGGTTGGTGTTCAAAAGAGGGTAGGGGGACTTATGGAGTGGGGCTTTAGAAGTTTATAAGGAAGGGGTGGGGCTCATTCCATTGTAATACCCGGCTGTGTTTTGGGGGATGGTAGTAGGATCAGTTTTTGGATGGATAGGTGGGTTGGAGATATGGTTTTAAAAGATGCCTACCCCACAATTTTTGCTATTGCACGGGAAAAAGTAGCTTTGGTGGCTGATTTAAGGGTGATTAATCAAGACATACAGGAGTGGAACATTAGCCTTACCAGGGATACAAATGATTGGGAAGTGAATGAACTGATGGAATTTATGAATCTACTATACAGTGTGCCTATTGTTGCCAGAATTGAAGATGTGATGATATGGAGTCCTAATTGAATGGGAAAATTCTTGGTATGCTCCTTTTACGAAGTCAACAACATGCAACAAAGGCCTAAGTTTCCGTGGAAGAATATTTGGAGAAGTAAAGCACCTACCAGGACTGCATTCTTTGTATGGACAGTAGCACTAGGGAAGATTTTGACCATGGACAACCTTAGAAGACGTGGCCTTATAATTGTGGACTGGTGCTGTTTGTGTAGAAACAATGGTGAGACGGTGGATCACTTACTCCTACATTGTAAATTCGCAAGTGAGATATGGAACTACTTTTTCAACAGGATGGGAATTGCATGGGTAATGCCAGGCTGGGTGGTGGGGTTCTTAGCAAGCTGGAGAGGAATCACTGGGACTTCGCAAATTGCAGCTTTGTGGAAAATGGCTCCAATATGTATCTGTTGGTGTATCTGGAGCGAAAGAAACAGGAGACTTTTTGAGGATCATGAACGTTCCTCGGAAGAGTTTCTGAGTTTCTTCTGGAAGGCTTTGTTTCTGTGGGCCATTACTTTAGATTTTAATGGGCTAAGCTTCCATGATTTTCTGTTTCTGTTTCTAGCTCTTAAATAGGTGTATGCTTATGTACATCTCCAGTGTACCTGGGCTATGCCCCACCTTTATATTAATAAAGCTTCTTATTACCTATAAAGAAAAACTATGATAATGAGGGAACTAGGGGGAGGGACAGATTAAAAGGGAGGGATTCCTCTTTAGTTAATGAAGCCTAAAATCTTGCCTTGGAATGTAAGGGGGATCAATGACGTTAATAAACATCGTCGCATTAGATCTCTCATTTGTAGTTGGAAGGTTGATGTTGTTTGCCTCCAAGAAACTAAATTGAATAATCATGGGTAAGTTGATTAATGTGCTTAACTCAAGTTAGAAGCTTGATTATGGACAATTGGGAATCCTAAGGGGCGTGGGGTACCATTTGGGCTTGAGGAAAACCAATGGTATGGTGAAATAGAAGTGTGAAAATGCAAGACAAGGCTTTGGGCCTTGTTGGGCTTAAAAAGGCCATGAGTGGGAGTTGCATGGTGTATAGGCTTTGGGTGTGAGTTGATGGGAGGCCTTGTTTCCAGATTTTAAGAGACCACGAGAGGGCTCAAGATCCATAAAGATGGGGCTTGAAAGGCTTGCCTTTTCATAAATGGGCCATGGGTCAAAGGTAATACCAAGTTAGGCCCTGCCTTCCTCACACTTGGGACAAGTCTTTCAACGGCTAATAAAGACTTAAACTCTTATAAGGCTCGGTTCAAGGCTTCTAAGGTCTTAGCCTATAACATTCTAAGGGTTTAAGGGCCTTAAGTGAAGCACTAATGGGCTTGCTTACTAAACTGCCCGAACTTAACCCTTAAGCTTAACCACTAATGATACCTAGTGCCATAGTTTAATGGGAAAACAAATCTAACTAACTTCCTTGAGGAAAAATTATAAGGACTAATAATAAATCTAATGCTAAAAATATAAACACCCCCCCCCCCCCCAACAACAACAAAAACCAAAAAAAAAAGTAAAGTAGTATTATAAGCTCCTTTTAAGGGAGATTAAGGGTTAATCCTGATAGGTAATTAGGCGGGGTGTTATAGAGATATACAGTGTCTAAAAAGTTTTCTGTTAGATCATATTATAAGATCTTGTCCAATCAGCATTATATTTCTTTTCCTTAGAAGAGTATTCGGAAGGCTCATGTTCCGTCAAAGGTTGCTTTTTTTGCATGGACAGCAGCAATTGGGAATATTCAGACAATTGACAATTTGAGAAAGTGTGGAATAATTGTTATGGAGTGGTGCTTCATGTGGAAGAAAGTTGCGGAATCAGTGGATCATATACTTCTACATTGTGATGTGGCTAAAGTGTTGTGAGATGGTGTGTTTAGAAGATCCGGACTGACCTGGGTTATGCCAAAATCAGTGGTGAATTTACTCGCATGTTGGACTAGACTTCATACTTGCTCTCAGGTGCAAGCTCTCAGGTGGAAGCTGTGTTGGAAGATGATTCCTTTGTGCATTATGTGATGCATTTGGTTGTAAAGGATTGAAAGGTGTTTTAATAATAGGGAACGCAATGTAGAAGAACTCTGGAAATTTTTTATGTGTTCCTTGTTTAGTTGGTTTTCAGCTATTGTACTTAATGGAGGGGTTGTCCATGAGTTTTTGTCCTCGTTTTTCTAGTATTAGAATGTATTTAATCATTTCTTTTGTATACATCCTGTGTACATGGGTTTCACCTATTGCATTTGATGAATAAAATTTTTACTTATAAAAAAAAAAAAGATACTTAATTCTGTACATGTGTGCTATTGTTGATTCAGCTTTGTGGTTTCAGGATGGAGAAACTGGATTGGAGAAGCTTCAGTAGCCTAGCTAAATCCTTGGGAGCCATGTTGTCCATTACAGGGGCATTCATTGTGACTTTATACAAGGGCCTTCCACTTTTAATGACACCCTCACCTTCAGAAGCATCTCATCAACTTCTATTGCAAATGTCAAACTGGGTCGTTGGAGGATTGCTCCTTGCAGCTGATTCTGTACTGGCTTCAGTATGGCTTATCTTGCAGGTGAGATCCTACAAATTCCCATCATGTGGAAAGTTGAAACCAGCTATAAAAATGAGAACAAGTTACCATATTTCATTATTGATGTTTCAGGCATTGATACTTAAGAAATACCCAGCAGCGCTTATTATAGCCTTTTTCTACTGCTTCTTTGTGGCCATTCAATCTGCAGTTGTTTCATTGGTCTTGGAAAGAGACTTGAGTTCTTGGAGCTTACAACCTAAGACGAGGTTGATTGCTGTTCTATACTCGGTAATTAAATTACAAATCCCTCCATGATTTACCAATTGAATCTACATGCATTCTGTTACATAAACCTTAAGAGATTCTAATTTCTGAGTGTAGGGAATGTTCGGTTCTGCATTCCAAGTTGGCATTTCTGTATGGTGCATGCACAAGACCGGGCCTGTTTTTGTTGCCATGTTCAAACCCGTGGGTATTTTCATTTCTATTGTCGCAGGTGTTATCTTACTAGGAGATACTTTATATCTCGGAAGGTAGGGCATATACTATTTCAGTTTTCTTATTTTTGTTCACGATCTTTATACTGATTATGGTATTGAGTATCTTTATTCAATCCCAACACCTTTTTATCCTTGATTTATAAAAGAATGGATCATTGATCATTATATTTTGAACCTGATGCAGTTTGATTGGAGCAATTCTGATTGTCATTGGATTTTATTCTGTAATGTGGGGAAAAGCCAAAGAACAGAAAATGAGTGGGGAAGCTGCGGTAAGGAACTTGGACTCCAGCAGACAAAAAGCCCCTCTCTTGCAAAACAGTATCGAAGAAATGTAGAAATTTCATACATCAAATCAAAGCATAAAGGTCTCTGTTGCCAACCAAAATGGGTAATCTCTGTGTCATTCATTGTCTTGGAAATGGAATAAAATATACCTGAAAGTTTTATATTGGAACCTGCTCTCTCTCTCTCTCTCTCTCTCTCTCTCTCTAGAAATTGAGGATCGAGGTTAATATGGGCATCATCTTGCACCATTTAGTTAAAACTGAGTTATCCCATTTTTTATGAGAATGGAAGATAAACTGTTGTTTGGTTCTTCTAAAGCGATTGAATAGCACCACATATCCCACTTTACATTGGGAGTTTTGTGTAGAGATAAACTGAGTCTGCGCAACACCATGCAGGGACCAGACTTTGTTTGACAGTTTAATATCAGGACAACTAAAGTTGATTTCAACCATGAACTTGGGAGGGATGTTAGCCCCACCCCTTTTTAGAAGTATGTTGGTTCTGTTTCTGATACACAATAATTTTGGTTATGCATTCAAATGTTATAGGTGGTTTAAATGTTATAGTTTTGCCCCTTGCGACAACTCTTAGTCAATGCATTATTTATTTCAACTTCAAATGAATAATGGCTGAGGCAATATATGTCTTACATTATCTGGCTTCTCCGTGAATGAGGAGACCACTCTAATACTGGACCTCAGCATTTCAAACCTCTAGAGTATTCAGACCCAAAAAAGGGAAAATAACTACACATATATTAAATACTTGAGAAAGAATTAATCACATATGTCAATGGATGATGATGTACTTTAATTTCTGTTTCTTCTTCATTTTTTTAATGAGTTCCTTGAAGGTTTCTGTTTGGATTAAAATGTAATATCATATCCAGGAATATTATTTTGCCCAAACTCTGATGGGAAGAAGTCCAGGAAGCTATTAGATGGGTAACAATAGTGTTTTCCATGTGATGTTGAGTCCGAACATGGTAGGCATGACCATAGACCTTGTCATGATCTGAAAGTTATGCTTTTACAGTCAATCATTCCACATACAAAAGTATTGCAATCCAATGAAATCGGACTACTTGCTTTTGGGGTCAGTAGGATGATCAAATCTTATGGATGCAATTATCTGACTCGAGTTGAATTGTTGACCTTCAACTGCTTGCCATATCTAATGGACGGACATTTACTGCATTTTTATTGCCGCCTTTGAATGTTTCAACTTTGATAGCAGATTGAATAACTGAAGTGATTCTCAACTATAGCTAGCTACTCTAGCCTGTGTCATCAGTACGGATAAAAAGACATCTCTAGTTATTCTCCTTTCTTTTCTCTTAAGAGTGGTACCTCCCATTTGACCGTTTAGCCATTTTGAAATTTTTATTTTTTGATTCTTTTTCTTTTCACATTTTTTAATATATTTAAATACTTTTTAAAAAAATACACCAATACACTAAAAATACTCCTATCCTAAGTTGGTATCCACATAGAAGTGGACTACTTTTAATTAATTGAAGTGTGTGGAGCAAGTAGATGTCAACTTTGAGTCCCTTGTATGTAAGTGTTCTTTCTAAGTTTGGTGAACCTAAAAATACGACTTTCATGTAGGGCCTTTGCCAATGCCAACGTCGGCCACTCGTACAGTCACTAATATATTAAATAAGAATCAGTTTCAATTTCAATTTCACTTTCATCTAGTTATATTGTTTATTAATCACAGTCAGTCCACCCATGTATTAGAAAAAAATTGACATTCTACATCCTTAATTTGTAATCCTTACTTGCATAAGTTGATAATGATACGACGTATTTTAAGTAATTATTTAAATTTCATTCAATTAAATTGTGATTAATTAAGGAAGATATTTAGAAATGAAAAATAACATTGTTTAGTTAAAAAAAATTAGTGGTAAAAAATACAATAATTAGAGAAAGGGACCAATGAAAGGAGAACGTGTGCTCAAGTTCTTTTTCCAAAACGAAACTAATAGGGGGGAAAACGATTAGTTTATTGAACGTCAGCTTTCCATTCCCTACCATGAGACATACATCCGAGTAGCTTCTTCACCTCAAATAGCTATATCACTTTGTGAAAGGCTAACACCCCTAACTCCTGGGTCTCTCTACCCATCGCCACATTACAGAAACCTGTGGAAGTAAAGCAACATAATGTTCACCATAAATATGAGGGAGAAAAGATTGAGGAGAGATTATTATTGCTTGCTTCTGCATACAGAAGCAGTGTATATTCCAGGAGGGAGAGAGAGAGAGAGATGAGGGCCATGTTGTGGGAAGCAATGCCCTTCACAGTGATGGTGACCATGGAAGCTTGCACTGTAGGGTTGACTATATGGGCTAGTACAGCCATGAATAATGGGATGAGCCCTTTTGTATTTGTTTTCTATACCAATTCCCTTGCTTCTATCCTCCTCCTCCCTCATTCCTTCATTTATCACTGCGCTGACAAGTTCTTCTTTTTCTTCTTCTTCCTTCTTCATACTTAAATATAATATATTAATATCATGGCTTGCTTCTCATCTTCTTCTTCTTTCTCTGTGCAGAACAGAACAACCACTTCTCACCTTTTCTCTCTTCTTGCGATTCTTCTTCTTGGGTTTAACTGGGTTTGTACTCTCTCTCTCACGCGAGCACACACACTCGGCCGGTGGACAGGCCTACTCCATGAAAGCCTGAAGGATTTGATGCCTGAATGTGATAGGCCACGCAGGTCGGCCAGAGCTCCGCGGCCTAATCCTAAATACTTGGGATAAAAAGGCACGTAACTTGCCGTACGTAAATTTCCGTTGCATGCGGCATGCAGGTGGACGTGAAGGAGAAGGAGTTAATGGCACGTGAAGAAGGAACGGGGTGCAACGGTGTGGACTGGGTCACTTTCAGTTGCACATTTTACGTCGTTTATGTATTTATGTTAGTTTGTTTATTTACGTGTTAGTTTGTTTATTTTACGTAAGTCGCATGATCTACTTTACGTGTGTTTCCGTTCCGTAGCTTTAGCTACCAGTTTGCTTGTATTTTGGATTTGTTGTACCAGGCTTTACATATTTAAGGTAGCCGTCATTATCAATGAAGGGTACGAAAAATCTTATTCAACCTTGCGGTACTTCTCACCCGAAGAGAACTTGTTATTTACTTTTGTAATTTTTGAGTTGGGACCTATCATTGGCCTCAGAGCCAGGTTAACATGGGAACCAATAAAGAAAGAATTGAACATTTGGAGGCTGGGCTAGGTGAAGTTCAAGAAGGGCTGCACCGGATGGAGCTGGGCATGGCGGATCGACTGCGGCATGTTGAAGAGACTCTTAATCGTCTCTCTGATGTGCTCCTTGCAGACCAAGAACCTCCAATCCAAGGTATTCAACACCGTGAAGGTCACAATGGGGGACGGCTTGTGGTATCCTCCAAAACGGCAAAGTTAGAGTTTCCGCGATTTTCAGGTGATGATCCGACGGAGTGGTTCAACTGGGTGAACCAGTTTTTCGAATTCCAAAACACTCCCGAAACCCAAAAGGTTTCTTTAGCATCTTACCATTTGGAAGGAGAAGCCAACCAGTGGTGGCAATGGATTCGCCGGACTTTTCAAGAGGAAGGTCGAGTTCTTTCACGGAGCGATTTCGAAGAGGAACTGTGGGCACGTTTTGGACCTTCAGATTGCGAAGACTTTGACGAAGCTTTGTCCCGAATTAGGCAGACAGGTTCCCTGCGTGAATACCAACGAGAATTCGAGCAATTAGGCAACCGGGTCAGAGGCTAGACACAAAAGGCACTCGTGGGCACCTTCATGGGTGGTTTGAAGACAGAAATTTCGGATGGCATCCGCATGTTTAAACCACAGACTTTGAAAGATGCTATACGTTTCGCAAGAATGAGAGATGACCAACTAATGCGACAAAGGCGGTTCACACGTTCTACACCACCAGTACGAGTTCCCCCAGCTCTTCCACCAGCAAATCGGATGGCACCAATAGCACCTGTCACTCCAGTTCGGCGGCTGAGTTGGGAGGAAATGCAGCGACGCCGTCTTCAAGGATTATGTTTTAATTGTAATAAGCGTTTTACCGCAAGTCACAAATGCCAGGGGTCTCAGTTGCTCATGTTGGAGGAATACGAGGACGGTAACGATGTTGTCTACGACAACGTAAATGACGGACGAAATGCAGGAGTACACCAGGAGGAGAATCTCGAACCCGAGATTACATTGCATGCATTCACAGGTTGGTCAGCTCCCAGGACCATGCGGATAGCCGCTAGGATCCGTTCCCATAACGTCATCGTGTTAATAGACAGCGGCTCAACTCACAATTTTATTAGTGAGTGAATGGCCAACGGGTTACGACTACCAGTGGTGCCAACCGAGACATTCACCGTGAAAATAGCTAATGGCGACAAACTGAAGTGCCAAGGGCGTTTTGAAGAGGTACGGGTGGACTTACAAGGCATTATTTTCTCCTTAACTCTCTATTCCCTTCCTCTTACAGGGTTGGATCTAGTCTTGGGAATCCAATGGCTTGAAACGCTAGGTTCCGTGGTTTGCAACTGGAAGCAGTTAACTATGGAATTCCTTTGGGAGAACCAGATCAGGCTGTTTGCAAGGGGCCGACGGGGAAGCTATTCAGACTGCATCACTGAAGGAGCTGTCCAAAGAGGCACGCAAGAACCATGCTATTTTTGCAGTATGCCTACAAGTCAGTGCGCGAGAGTCAAACGAAGAAATTCATCCTGACATGCAGGAAGTAATACAAGAAAACGAAGAATTATTTAATGAGCCTTCGAGTTTGCCGCCCATCAGAGAAGTCGACCACTGCATTTCGCTCAAGGAAGGAACTGAGCCCATTAACGTCCGACCGTACCGATATGCATATTATCAGAAAGAGGAGATTGAAAAACAAGTCCAAGATGTGTTAAACTCAGGCCTCATTCGACCCAGTACAAGCCCCTTCTCATCACCGGTTTTATTAGTGAAAAAGAAAGATGGGAACTGGCATTTTTGCACCGACTACCGTGCACTTAACGCGACCACCGTGAAAGACTGCTTTCCCATTCCCACAATAGACGATATGTTGGACGAACTCCATGGGGCATCGTATTTCACTAAATTAGATCTACGGGCCGGATACCATCAGGTACGGGTGAATCCTCCGGATATTCATAAAACCGCTTTCCGCACTCATAACGGACATTACAAATATTTGGTTATGCCTTTCGGCCTGTGTAATGCCCCTTCAACATTTCAAGCTATTATGAACTCTATATTCCACCCTCATCTTAGAAAATTCATACTAGTTTTCTTTGATGATATATTGGTTTATAGTCCTACTTGGGACAAGCATTTGTTACATGTTAAACAGGCTCTGGCGATATTGAAGCAACAACAGTTCTTTGTTAAGGGTAGCAAATGCGCTTTTGGACAACAAGAGTTGGAATATCTGGGGCATATTGTAACCAGTCAAGGAGTAAAAGTCGATGACACTAAAATTGCAGCAATGGTGGCATGGCCAAGACCTATTAACATTTCTGAGCTACATGGGTTTCTGGGGTTGACAGGTTACTACAGGAATTTGTCAAGAATTACGGCATTATTGCACGGGCCCTCACCAATCTCCTTAAGAAGGGCCAATTTGGATGGCATGAAGAAGCAGAGTCTGCATTTATCGCTCTTAAAAAAGCTATGACCACCACGCCCACACTGGCAATGCCCAACTTCAATGACGTCTTCACTATAGAGACTGATGCATCGGGCGACGGAATTGGAGCAGTATTGTAGCAGCAAGGCAAACCCGTGGCCTTCATGAGTCGTGCGCTGGGAGTGGCAAAAAAGTCATGGTCCACCTATGCCAAGGAAATGTTGGCCATCGTAGAAGCAATACGCCTTTGGCGACCGTACCTCCTTGGGCGAAAATTTTATATTCAAACTGATCAAAAAAGCCTCAAGTACTTTCTAGAGCAACGTATCGCCACACCGGAGCAACAAAAATGGGTAGCCAAACTCTTAGGCTACGACTATGAAATCACGTATCGCCCCGGACGCGAAAACTCTGCAGCTGATGCCCTCTCCCGAAAACGTGGTAGTCTGATGCTCCATAACGTGTTTATTTCTCATGTTAGCTTATGGGAGGAGATAAAACAAGCTGCAAAAGAAGACCCGTATATCCAGTCCATGGGCCGAATCAACCCGACGGCACTTATAGGTGGCGAGATGGCCTACTGCGTTACAAGGACAGGGTGATCGTACCAGCGGATTCTACATTACGGGTCAAGCTGCTACATGAGATGCATGACACCAAGGTGGGCGGACATTCCGGCATCCTGCACACATACAAGAAATTAAAGCAACAGTTTTATTGGCTAGGGATGCTCAAATCGGTCCAAGAATATATCAAAAGTTGCTTGGTGTGCCAGAAGATAAAAGTTGAAACTTTAGCACCGGAAGGACTTCTACAGCCATTACCCATCCCATGTCGAGTGTGGGACGACATTACACTTGATTTTATTGAAGGGTTACCAACCTCGCAAGGCAAGGATACCATCTTGGTAGTGGTTGATAGACTTAGTAAGTTAGCCCATTTTCTCACTCTAACCCATCTCTTTACGGCTAAGAATGTTGCAGAAAAATTTGTGGATGGGATTATTAAGCTACACGGAATGCCTAGATCAATTCTTAGTGACCGTGATCCAATTTTTGTGAGCAACTTCTGGCAAGAGTTCTTCAAGATGTCGGGTACTAAACTGCAGCTAAGCTCCGCGTACCATCCGCAAACGAATGGCCAGACGGAAGTCGTCAACCGTTGCGTCAAACAGTACCTCCAATGCTTTGTCCATCAATGGTCGTGCAAATGGAGCTCTTATTTACCCTGGGCAGAATACTGGTACAATACCACCTACCACATCTCCACGGGAATGACCCCCTTTCAGGCACTATATGGACGGCTTCCACCAACCATTCCAACGTACCACGAAGGCCTTTCACCTGTGCATGAAGTTGATCAGCAATTAATGAACCGAGACGACGTACTCCAACAGCTCAAAACCAACCTTGCCCGCTTGGTTAATCGCATGAAACAACTAGCAGACCAGAAGAGAAGAGATGCATCGTTCGAAGTTGGCGAGCTTGTGCTTTTGAAGCTCCATCCTTACCGCCAGCAAACCGTTTTCAAACGAGTCCACCAGAAATTGGCTAGTCACTTCTATGAACCCTACAAAATCCTTGAGAAAATCGGCTCCTCGCATACAAGCTCCAGTTACCAGACGGGTCTCGCGTCCACCCGTTTTCCATGTCTCGTTACTCAAACGTTACCACACCAAGGACGAGAATGAGGTGGCGCACAGTACTGAATTACCACCATTCACTGACGACGGGGTCGTACTACTAAAACCGCAAGCTATCTTAGACCACCGCTGGATCAAACAAGGGGCCCAAATCATTGAAGAATGTTTGGTGCATTGGAAACATCTGCCGGCCGAAGAGGCCACTTGGGAAACAACCAAACAACTGCTGGAAAGGTACCCAGGCGTGGACCTTGAGGACAAGGTTCCACTTAATGGGGGGGGGGTGTTGATAGGCCACGCAGGTCGGCCAGAGCTCCGCGGCCTAATCCTAAATACTTGGGATAAAAAGGCACGTAACTTGCTGTACGTAAATTGCCGTTGCATGCGGCATGCAGGTGGACATGAAGGAGAAGGAGTTAATGGCATGTGAAGAAGGAACGGGGTGCAACGGTGTGGACTGGGTCACTTTCAGTTGCACATTTTACATCGTTTATGTATTTTGTTAGTTTGTTTATTTACGTGTTAGTTTGTTTATTTTACGTAAGTCGCATGATCTACTTTACGTGTGTTTCCATTCCGTAGCTTTAGCTACCAGTTTGCTTGTATTTTGGATTTGTTATACCAGGCTTTACATATTTAAGGTAGCCGTCGTTATCAATGAAGGGTACGAAAAATCTTATTCAACCTTCTGGTACTTCTCACCCGAAGAGAACTTGTTATTTACTTTTGTAATTTCTGAGTTGGGACCTATCAGAATGAACCCTTCGAATTCTAATGAATTGCCGACTCGGGCTCGCTTGGAGCATGGGTCTGACGGTCCTTCCACGGAAGACCATCATGTAATGGTGTTCATCATTGCTTGCTTCAATTGATGATGATTTGGTATTTGAACAGTTTGACTCAGCAAGACAAAAGGGTAGTTGTGTTGTTGGTTCTTGACGTGTGGTTTCCAGGATAACCATAGCGCAGAACCTTGCATTCTTGGGCTTAAGTTACAGCTCTCCGATCCTAGTCTGTGCACTGGGCCTTTCGACCCAATCTGTTTTCTTCATGCTCTCTGTCCTGCTCAGGTTTTAACAGAACCTCCCCTTCTTTCAAAATCAATTGGTCTACGTGAATAGCTTTAAAATCAAATCGATTTTTCTCTTTTCAGTTGAACTTTATGCTCTCTGATTTTTTAAAAACAACCAAATGGGTTCTTCTGTAACTGTCAGAATTTCATTAGCAAATGGTTAGAAATACCAACGTCAACATCAATAACTACTCGATACGTGTCTCTTCAAGGAGTGTGCCCCCATGTTTTTAAAAATTAAAAAATCATGTAAAAATCTAGAAAATAAAAAATATTAAATTAAGAGTAATGCTACGTACAGTTGTGAAATGTGTAAACACCGCGCAATCGTTTTGAAAAAGAGTTGAGTCCACAATTAAAAAGTTAGTTTTTTTTTCATGTAGGTCCCGTATTAATTCACATTTTTCAAAGAAACTGCGCTGCGTTTGCACAACCACAACTACAAATATCATTTCTCTTAAATTAAAAAAATAATAATATTGTCATAAAGTGTATATACGTCATACAGTCGTTTTAAAAAAGAATGGGGATTTGTTATTAAAAAATTAATTATTTTTTATATGTATTTTATATTTATTCATTATTTTTAAAGTGATTACACGGTACTGCACAAACACACTCATGACTACAACTCTCGTTTCTCTTTTTACTTGTGAAAGACACGTAATCTAATGGCTAATAGTTTCATTGATGTCGACGTGACATTGTTAACAATTTATATATCAGAAGTGCTACATGCAGTTGGCACATGCAAGCGAGATGTAAACAGTTGTACGGAATGAATAAAAAAAAGTTATAAAAATATTTTTTTTTCATGTGGGTCCCATATTAATTCACTTTTTTCAAAGCGACTGCACGCCGTTTGCACAACAACAACTGCAAATATCATTTCTCTTTATATATTAACATTTCCGATCGAGGAATTGATTAATTTGGTCGTAACGTTAAACCACATGAAGTAAAAAGTTAAGATGCAATTAAAATGCATAGTGAGCACTTCGACTTTCAAACAAACAGCTGCATGTTGGCCTCGTTTGTTTGTGTATGGGTTTGAACTTTAACTTATCAAAACTGTTAGGTACAACCGGCCTGGGTAAACGTCGGGTAACCGGATAGCCTACGTGGAAGAGGGGGAGAAAAAAAGAAGCAAAACAATAAAGCAAAAATGCCAACAGAAAAAGGAAAGAGCGGAAAAAACAATGAAGGAACAAAGAGTGAAGTAAAGCAAAAGGCTGAGATTTTCTCCTTCTTCACGCCGGTAGCAAACTAGAGCACAACTAAGAATCCTGGTACTTAAAACATTTCTCCAACAAGAAAAAAAAAATCATCTCTTAGATTTCTTCATTAACATATTTCTCCCAAACCCATTTTCTATATTTTTTTCAAATTCATTTCCTGAATTTTTTCCAAACTCATTTTTAACACATTTCTGTTGTTTCTTGTTGATCTTTCCAGACCCATTTCCAATATTTTCTTGAAAAAGACTGCATTTCATTTCAATATTTCTTCAAACTCATTTTCATCTTCTGTCTCTGTTTTGCTCTTGAGCTCTGTTACTGGAAAAACTTCCTACGAACTGATTTCTGGGATTGGGATATTGTCCCATTATTTCCTTCCCATCTTTAAAGTCCAAAAACTAGACGTGGAGACGTCAAACCAAATGTCAAACCAAAGACAAGCACATCAGCAAGAACTCACCTATTCAGTGAAGTGTAAGCGAAATTGGTCCACAGCCAAAGGGGTTAAATACTATGGTTTCAGGGCCCTGGACTTGTTTGAGGAACTTGATTTCGGATTTCTACAGCAAGTTCTGGGTGTCTCTCTTGGTGAGGACCTGGGACTAAGCTGGCATCTCGACGGCGTACGCTTCGAAGTCATGAAACGATTTCATCTGCTGTTGTCTAAAAACAAAAAAAATTAAGCTCCTCACCCGCCCAAAATAGATTTCATCTGCTGTCCTGAATGAAACACAGTCGTTTCATTTAGCAACGTGGCTCACCATATCAACCGATTGCCTAACGGCTGCATAGGGCGGTTGCATAAAAAATATACTCATTTTATTTCGTTTAATGATTATAATTTTTTTAAATTTTTATATAAAATAAAATAAATAATTTAATTTTTTTAAAATTTTAAAATAATAATAATATTAAAAAATAAAATAAATAATATTTTAAAATGATAATAATATTATCTCATTGATAACTGACGATGTAAACTCCTTAATTACTTTTCCCATGAACATGATCAAGAGTGAGAAATAAAAATATAATAGCAGCAGAAGCTCTCAATAAGTAATAACAGATCAGGTGTACGTCCAAATATCCAATATGAGAACACATACAGTAACATTAACTTGAGCCAACAAACAAGCTCGATATATATTAATTATGAAATACGTACGCTACGGACTGAAATGAGTGCACTGCAAACTACTACTTATACTGTTTATAAGACCATAAATATTCAAAAATCCCCAGATCGATATGCATCAGACCCAAAATGGCTTCTATTTTTGCTTGAGAACAAACTCGTCCAGCTCTTTGAAGTTCTTCTCTACAAAGTCCTTGATGACATGTGGATCTGGAACCTCGTCACTAGTCTTCTGAAACTCGCATAGCCATATTGCCAGGCTCCCATCTCCCTTTGGAGTCACAGTAATGTGGCATTTGAAATGCTTGTAGAATTTGAGCAGGTCCCCATCGATCACAGTATAAGCAACTGTCTTGTTTGCTTCATCAAAATTTTCGATCTTCTCCTTCGAAATCTTGACAATGGGAGAACCTGGAAATACAGATTTGTTTAAAGTGACCAAAAGAAAGCAATATGCAGCTCGAGTTACTGCATTGAACCTTTCAGTTTTACACAAGAAATGAACTAATTAATATAAATATTACCTTCCCCATATTTGATTAGACGAACAGAACCAATGGATTTTCCATCACCTTCAACAACTTCAATGCTCTGGTAGTCATTAGGGAAGGCCTTAGGTAAGATGGTGACAGAATCCCTAATGATTCCCCAGAACTTATCTGCATCAGACTTCACCTCAACTTCTACATCAAGCTTGCCAATGGAAGCTGCCATTCTTATATTATATATGCGCTTGAATCAAGCTGAAGATGATGACGAACTTCGATCGTGGAGTTATACGAGATAGAAATTAGCATATACAAGCATCTATGTATATATAGTAAATATGGTAGCACCGGTCGGAGCTTTGGGTTGTAGGCAATTATTAAGGGCGTTAAATTCATTAGGAAGAAGTTCAACTGCCAATTTATTAGTCGCTGTTGAATAAACTCTCCAAGTGTGAAATGGGATTTGGGTTTGCAACCACCCACCCATTCTCACCAACCATACACCCACCCACTCACCGTAATCAGCTTTCTTCTGGTCAATAAGAGTGGGTGTGTGTCTCTCATAGCTCTCCTATAAAAGAAGAGCTCAGCTTGTGTAATTTGTGTGGGCAAAAATTGAGAGAAAGAGGGAGGACGTGAGAGAGAGTTTTGTAGAGTGTTGTAAATTTGTACAAATTCAGTAAAAGAAGCTCTAGTGGACGTAGACAATTTACCGAACCACTTAAATATCGTCTTGTGTGATTTTGGACAAGCCAGAAGCGCAACAGTCACAAAGAAAAATATGCTGGGAATTAATACAACGATCACCTACTGGCCGGCTACCTCGCAATAAGATTAATGGGCCCCATTATTTCAATTGTTTCTGACTTTATGTGATGTTGTAATGCAAGGTGGCCGGTGCCACTTTGGAGTGTATTCTCGTGAAATATATTATGAGATTAACGTTGTTGTCATTATTTTATTAATGTTCTTCTATTAATTTTTGTTCTTGATTTTAGTTGTCATAGTACAATTGCAATTACTTGAATGAAATCGCTTCGTTAATGACAACGTTAGTTGGGAGATAAATAATATAAAAATCTTATGTTCAATTATTTTTATCACTATAAAGATTGAGGCATTTTGCAGTGCTTAAAATCCTTCCAAAAAGTCCTAATAAATGTTGCAATAAATCAATTACAGCGTTATTAACTTCCTTGCATGTTCGCAGGTATAAATGTGATATTTTTGATCAATTAGAACGCAATAGGAAAAACGCTGCAATAGATATTAATTACAGCATTTTCGTATCGCTGCAGAAACCAAAATATCGCGTTGCAAAAGGTATGTAAAATTACACAAATTAGCGCTCCAAAAACTCAACTACAGTGATATTTATCGTTGCTTTAACAAACTATTTCGCTGCAAATAATGCATACAACAGCAACGTTATTTTGCTTTCATTGCTTAAGAGCCTTTTTTCAATGCATTTTAAACGCTGCAATTGATCCATAAGCGCTGCAAAAATGATCACTATAAAAGCAACAATGGCTGATTTCGCTGCTATTGCTCATTTTTACAACGCCACAATATCGCTGCAAAAAAGACATGGAGCGCTGCAAATAACTGAAATCAAAAGCAACAATTTCATCCTTCGTTGCTCTAAGGATCTATTACAACGTTAAAATATCGCTGCAAAAAGAGATCTAGCACTGCAAATGGCTTGAAACAAATTTCCACCCGTTGCTTTTGTCATTGCTTTAGAGGGATTGCAACGTTACAACATAGCTGCAATTGGACTATCGTAGCATTTTAATTATTATTTGCAATGTTTGGATATGCATTGTAGATGGTTAATTGCAGCGATTAAAAAGTGCTGCAATTATTTTTATGTACATTTTTTTTTCATTCTCTTCATCTAACGGCATAGGTATATATGTTTGGAAAATTTCATGTTCAGTTGACTAAATTATTTTATTGATTTCACTAAATTATTTAAATGTCTAATTTAGTGAGTAATTTAAAATACCTAATTATTTAAATTAATAAAATACCTAATTTATTAATTTTATTTTAATTCCTTAAACTAAACTTAATTATGGAACAATGTTTAATCATAACCTAATTTATGAGTGTTCAATAATTTTTCACCTACATGCCAACAACCACACATCCAAAACCCAATATTAAGTGCTTAGAAATTAGTAAACATAGTAGGTATTCCTAAAACTTCCCTTATATACATTGATGAATATGACTCATGGATTAAGTTAAAAAAGTACAATTTCCTTGTAATATATAATAAAGCAATCACATTCATTCATCTAAACCCAGTTGGAAATTCACATTAATGTAGTTATGGGCTATACATGGGGTGGACCAATTGGAACCTCAAACATACAACTTACAAACTACTAAATATATTCACACATTGTTACTTCTAAACATTAGATGAAACTGTCACTACATCCATTTAGATATTTCACAATGTCCTGCTTTTTTATATCTAAAAATGATATCTAGACCAAATGCACCTGGGCATTGTAGGTTGGATAGAACAACCTCATCACAACTGCTTCTTGTGGGGAGAATTTATTATCGCATTTTTGTACACATCTCTTGCCCCAACTCCAACCTGGCAGGAATTAATAAAATTTCCAGTCATATGATTGCAGATACTTATTGACTTAGCAATTTGTGTTGACGCTAACACATATTTAGATGCAAGGCTCGCTGGAAATATGTGGTACACAAAAGTAAAATGCAAAACTAGAGGCAAGATACCCAAAAAATAGCAAAACTCAAAGCAGGATACCCATTAAATAAATTTGTTTACAATCATCTCACATTATAGATAGAATAAATAAATATAATTTAAATATTGTGTAACTACTGCGATGATAAGTAGTCCTAAAAAGATTCCATATTTAATTCATAATCCATTGGTGTATTGAACACAGTTGTTGAGATTGTTATAATAAATTTCTTTTCCAGGTTAGTCACATGGCCCAACATGTCTTTTGACATCAAAACTGGAAAATTTCAAAATTGGGATGGGATATTCTTAGTGAAATTTAGATGGTTCTGCTCTTAAGATGTTAAAGATTCCTAATTGGCTTTAGGAGGAAAAACAAAAGCCTGGAGATAGCACTTGTGGTATATAATTCTATGATACTTTTAAATGGAGTATCTAACCCAAAACATGTATAAATACAAAGAAACTCACTGCACTTCTTATATTTGCCACCTATTTTTATCAGTCATGGTATGCAACAAAAACACTCTATGGAATTCTAGTGTCTTCAAGTGTAACAGCATTCATATTAGACTCCATCAACACGTAAACAGTTAGGATAACATGGCTTCTCACTAAAACCCTGTATCTTCAAAGGCTTTGAATTATAGTGTACCTGTTGACTGCTCTTCACAATTCCCTCCATGGATTCAACAAGTTTCATGCTACCATCAGCTAGAATAATGGCTTCTTGGAACTTCACATGTTGGCATGTACAAGGAGATGTTAGTAGCTTATAGCAGTGATTGGAAATTAACATACCTCCTGCACATAATTAGTCATCAATTAAACAAGCAGCAGATCAACATCTTTCCCTTTCTTGTTTTATCAACTTGAGTCATGCAATCTCTCATTGGTGGCCAAATATAAAGCTATAAAAATATTATATAATTTCCAACCCCATCTAGCATGAAAATAATATGCAGCTGTCAAGTGTATTATATAACCTGTGTACAGTTTTAAATAACAATTAAACATCCAGCAGATCAACATCTTTGGAAGAATAAAAGAGTTGACTGATGCAATCTCTCATGACTATTTTCAAAGTAGATGCAATAGGTATTGAATATAAAAGCACATCCCATTTATCATGAAAATGATATGCAGCTTAAGAGATGCCTTTATTTAATGTTGTTCTCTGCATCACCTAAAACAGACCATAGAATATGACTCTTTCTTTCTAAATACCCAAAAGTAGTTATGGTCTTTAGTTATAATGAATCATCCATAAGTCCCATAAAATCTATCTCCAAAGATCCTTCTAAAAATATTAGATTTTGTTGGCATTTTTGTCATGGAGAAGGAAAACAAAAACTAATATAGCAATTGCTATGTAAATCTATATGCCTGAATAACATCCTCTACATGTCATCTCTACCTCATATCCTCTCTTTCCGCTTGCTCAGCTTACAGCCACTTCTAAAGCAGGACAATCAAAGACCCAGTGACCAAGATTTTGCAGTCACTTAGATTTCTAAACAAAAGTTTTTTATCACAACTTTTGATCATATTCTATAATTGATGCTAAAAAACTGAAAATTACAACTTCACCATCTCCAATCTTTCCATTTAATTAGAATGGAACCAGATCAAACTTGGGACTGCACCATGCAAGATTAATCAGTCTGGATTTTGTATCTATGAGATTATACAGCAAAATTGCTAGTGTAACCACATAAGCAAACTGCCCTACTTAGTTTCATTTAATGCATACCACATATGTAGGAATCCAAACCACTCTATTTGGGGAGAGGGAGAGAGAGAGCGAGATATATTATCCTGTGTACACTTTTCAGTTTACCATAGAACTTTTTGTTGTGGTTTTTTTACCACAATGGGAACTTATTGATTTCAATAAGGATGCTTGATATGGCATCAGTTCTTTTATACATTCCAAATCAAGTAACATTATGGTTACCATAATATTTACCTGTATGATATTGGTTTTTCTGCACAGTAGAAAGACCCATGATATAGCAAGATTCAAGTTCTAATCTTAAGGATAGAAAAAGAAAAAGAAATGCTGGAGTTACCAATATCTCTTTTCAACAAGAGATAATAAGTAACAAATTTTGGGCAATTGATTATGTGGTCCAGGTTCTACACAAAACTTTCCCAACACTTATACTACTAGTAAATAACACTGGGACATACATGTATATGACATTCACATTCACAACTACACAATCCATCACATCAGGACAGTCTACATTTTCTATTATTTAATCTGGCCTCAACAGTTTAAATTCATCCAGCTTTTCAGCACAATAATATGAATTGGTCTCAAATCACAAGTATTCCATTTGCAACCATTAGTGACATACCCCCTCCCATGCACACTAAGAAGTGCATTTCATATCTTTTTAAATTCTGTCTCTGCAAATAGTTGACAATTATTTTGGAGTAAAAGACTTAATTTAATAAGTAGCATACAATCTATTTAGCATTGTTGAAATTATAGTATACTCACACCAGTTGTCTAGCAATTGATGCTCCTCCTTCATCACCATATGCCAAAATGTCAAGCATAAAACTCTGAGTAGCGTGTTAAGGAGCACAAAGAGTGACAAAGACTTGATCATGTCCATCTCCATCTCTATCTTCTATAATATTACACTTAACATAATTACAAACAATAGGTGTCCTCAGTTGTTCATTCATCCAACATTCGACTGTAAGAGGACAAAAAACATACACAAATTTCCTCCCACTTTATCTACGTATAGTAGAGTTTAACTCGGTTTCGTGCACTAGTACCAAGCACATCGGATATACTGATTTATAATAAAAAAGAAGGCCTTAATTTTCAAATTAAGTAACACTTCATTTATGTGATATCAAGTTCACCTTATGGAATCTATAACTATAATATTCAAGTTCTACTCAGAAGATTTCATGTTGACACAAAACACTTATTTCATTAAAAGCAATATGTAAGACATGCCCCCACCAATTTATACAACTATGTCAGGTATAGTTAAGTTATAAACCATCGACAGGATTTGGCATTGTTGGTGAATCAAATATAAGACTACTGTTTGCATTATTTGACTGGAAAATCTAGCCATTTCGTTGCATTGACCCTCAATCTCAATCTAGAATTAGTAAAAATCTTGAATATTATTTGCCAACTGATCCTAAAGCTTGTTCATTTCAACTGGTGCTACTATGAACACATAACTATTTAGTCTTGGTAGCAAATCTACAATTTAACTGATTCGACCCTACCAGGTATTTATATCTACAAAACATATCTCTGAGATGCTGACAGATTGTTGGTTTTTTTAGGAATTATTTGAAATGTGCTATGTAAGAATCTATTGACAATGGAGGGAAACCACGTGCAACCGATTCTGCAAGATCAACCATTTCCACCATTTTGGTTTTCTTTTTTTAGAATCATACCAACATGGATGATTGATCAGGTGGAGGAACATAAAATGTTTGAAAATCCACCTTGAATGCAGCATGCCAAGCTTCAGAGAGTGGTACGCCAATATCACTAGATTGCACATTCATAAGACATTTAATTTAGCTAGCTTGATGATCCAAGGACCAGTTGTTTAAAATATTGCATATTCTAAACCTATTGCTAATAACTGGAGGTAGGATATATTAATTTTAAACATGGCTTTGAATACAAGATATCAACAACTGTCAACAATAGAACATACCCGGACCCCCATCACTGTCTTCAAGATCTCCCAGAAGATACGTGTCCAAGTCCTGCTCAGTTGATGATGACTCGAAAGTTTTACCCTTAGATGAGTTCTTAATCCCTTCTGCTTTCTCATTTTCTTCAGAAGTTTTCTTTAACTTATCATCTTTAACATCCTCTCTGCTTTGAGCTTCAAATCTTCCATGTATTGCTTCTCATACTTGATAGTTAGTTTGTAAGCATTGAGTGAAAGTATGTCAGTTTTCCTTTTGTGATCTGCATCACGAGAAATGTATCACGTTATATCACTATTACAAATAATATATCAAAAAATGGAAGATAAAAAAAAGGATTGGTGAGCCATCCATGCCTCAGTTTTGCCACTCCATAAATGGCAAGTTTATGAAAATTACACTGCCCATGCGCTTATGATCCTCAAGGAATGAAAGGCTTACCGTAATGTCCTGGAAAATTTTCTGAACACTGCACTGACCATTATCCTTCACAAAATAATAAGCGTATTGTGCCCCAACATCCTTTTTTGCCCTCACCATTCACATCCTTATCCAACAGCAACGCTTGACTATATAAATATTCATACAGTCAAGCCAAAAAACATCCCAAAACTACCCAATGCCTCCGACACAATACAAAAGTTTTCATCCTTCCTCTTTATATATATAACTATATATATATATATAGTTTATATATTGGCCACACACCATCTCCCAATACCAAAACAAGTGCCCAAACTACTCAAAAAACTACATCTCCTATTTTTTTTATCAGATACCATCACGGAGTCTCTCTACAAGACTGCTGAGACTCCGTGTGTGTAAGGAAATTCTGGAAGAATTCCCTCATCATAGCATTAGTTTCATTTTGCCTCTCACGAAGTCTCGGTACTTCCTCCTGAATTGCATCAAGCTGTGTCTTGTACTTTTCGGCATCTTTCCGGTAATTCTCAACATCTTTCTTGAAATTGTCGGCATCTTGCTTGTGCTTTTCAATTAAGGCAAGGTACTCTTTTTCCCTTTGGCTGTCCCGTTGTCGTGTCGAGTCCGGGATGACCATCTCTCCTAGCCCCCTTGCATATCCTAGTCTAGAGCCAAAGAACTCCTTAGAGCATTAGCATTGGCATATGCATTTGCATATGCAAAGCCATTTTTACATAATATTCACATAAAACCAACCTGCATTGGCTTCTTCATATGCAAAATTTTAGCTAACTATAAACAGTAGATTTACAACTTTGCATATCTACTGTTTTATCTCTAAATCATATTTTATTACTTATTTCTCTCTCCTCCCACACTCTCTCTCCCCAAAACCCCCCTCCCCAAACGGTAATTTGTATGCATGAGCAAGACATGCATGAGCAAGACCTGCTACTGCTACTGCTTTACAATTAATTTGATAATATGAGTTTTCCTGCTTATTAATATGACATTAATTTGATAATATTTTATCAAAAAAAATATTAGGCAAAAGAAAAAAATTGTATGCTTCAAAAAAATATATTAGGCAAAAAAAAGATATTAGGCAAAAGAAAAAAATTGTATGCTTCAAAAAAAATATTAGGCAAAAAAAAAATTGTATGCTTCAAAAAAAATATTAGGCAAAAAAAAAAATTAAAATGATAATATTTTATTATTATTTTACTTTAAATATGCATAAACCAATGTGAAAATTTTGTTGTAATGACAAAATGGATATGCAAAAGAGGTAATTTTGCATATGCATATCCATATACCAATGTGGATGCTCTTAAATACACTTGCTGCTGCATCATTGGTGTGTTGCTCAGGCTCCAGACTATCCAGCTTCCCAACCATCTCCTTCTGCACGTGAAAATTTTAATTGGTTATTGTTAAATCGTATAGTGACATATGAAAAAATCAGCTTCAAAATCCAAGCTGGAAACCATTCTTTGAATCGCAATATATAACCTAATTTTTGTTTCATACTCACATAGCTGGCTTCAGTTGCTGCGGTGACAAATTTTCTGATCTTCTTTGACCAATGAGTCTCCTTATAGAACTCCACCAAATCCGCATTTGCAGCCCGCTACAAGTGTGTAATTTTGTCAGGTAGATGTTCAATCATAATGATTAATCCGGGAAACATATACATTGCGATTGTGTCAACCACACAAACACTTCAATACGAAACAAATGCACAAACAACATCTTAAGAGCGTATAATTAACTAGAGATGAGGGTAACCAAAATGATTCAGCAACGTTATAACTAAGATCCACTGTAATATAATAATGCTATTCGTAGACCAGTGGGGACGCAATTTCATAATGGTTGTGATTGAAAGAATATTGGAGAATGGGTTGTGGCATCAAACTAGAATCAAATTAGTTTAAAATTTCATACCTTCTCCTCCAATATCCTAACAAACAATTTTCGGCCTGCCGTGTGGTTGATGATTTGTGCCTTTCTATTCTCCCAATTTTGCTGTGACATTTTCTGCCATTAAAACTCAATGTCAGCTTACCCAAACCATATTACAAACAGCCTATGGGACTTTTCTTGTTAATAACCTCAAGTTTTATATTTTGAATAACCAATATTTACATTGAATTCATCGCTTCCCCACCTCCGACACAAAGTAATCCAAATGTTCAAGTCGACCATTGAACAACCAGAAGCCAATGCTTCTTCATGGCTTCCGTATGATTCATATTTCTTGTGTAATTGGTGATGGAATGCATTAAACCTCTTACGCAGCTGCTTCAAGACGGTCAACTTGTGATTCTCCCGATCCCAATCCAACACGAAATCACCCTACATGGATGAACATCACATTAACATCATTCTCGTTTGTATATATGACCAATGAGTCAATATGAAACACAATATTTCATACCCTCACATGGTCGGTCAACTCATCCTTTTGTGCCTGTGGCACATCAGTCCATCTCGCATAGCTCATGTCGCAATGTTGTTTGGTTATTTGCGTTACCCATGCAGTGAATAGGGATGAGTTCGTACAGCACGGTGCCATTTCGCCGTCATTAATCTTCAACAACACTTTTCCTTGCTTTCGCAACATTTCAAACGCAATACACTTAGCTGGCCCACGTTTCCGTTTGGGCTGCTCCATGTTCAAGGTAGGCATTGTTGGGGCTGTCGCATCTGTATTACAAGATAACAAAAACCGATATCAGCTATTAATAAATGATCTTTTGTGCTTTACACATGGCCTAGGGGTTTTGTACAAAAAATAAAACATAAATGTCAACTGTACCCATATTGTCTCCATTGGGTGGGGGTTCTCTTATAGGTGAGGGTTCTCGACTCGGCTTGGGTACGGGCATCGGAATGGGACATGGAGGCTCCCATGGATGACTCGGAGGCTGAGTTGAGTCATCCAAGCCTGACTTATGATTTTCAGTTGAAGGGCTGTGGTATGAAGTGATACAAACTCCTCGTGGTCGACGTGCTCTTGATGTGTATGGTACAAATCGCCGACCACGGAAACGTCTTCCAACCCCTCTTCCGCGGGAGCTTTCACCCATTGTGTCACCTGCATTTATTTACAAACCCAAGACAAGTTAGAATTGATTCCAACCAATTTAATAAAGAATTGAAGCCACATTAAATAAATCAGAGCCACATTAAATAAATCAGAGCCACATTAATTTACCCACTATAAGGACTTAGTGTTCAACATATTTACCTCCGGGGTTGATCCTCATTTCTTGCAGAACGATGTTAGATATAGTCAATGCAGAAAACAGTTTGCGCTTGTGTAATTATTATGACCTAGTTACTGGTCATAGAACAACAATAAGCCCACACAGTCATTAATATGTAGTAATCTCGACATAATAATTAATTTCTCTATGGAGTTGGAGTTGGAGTTAGTAAAAAAATTAATCAACATATTTTAATACTAAAAGCTATAGTAAATTATACATATTGATTAAGAGATGACAGTCATGACAAGCTATGACTCAGCATCAATGCTACCTAGGTGTTTAATCTCAAAGTTAACCTGCATTATACATGCCAGACCCATGCATGCATAAGCTAGTAATTAATACATTAACTTGGGGAATTGCTAATACGAACTAATTATGTATGCCAAGCTCTATTGAATTTAGGGACATTTGCTCTTGATCATGTAGTAGTCCTAATGTGGGCCAACATGCTTAATGGATTTTACATCATCAAAAGCTCCAGGTTTATCCATTTTGCATTTATGTAATACAAAACTGTACATTGCGATTTTTCATCAACTTTTGCACCCAAAAAATAAAGCAAGTAATGTACATCATTACACGTGTATTCATAGTGTGGGCATTCGGTAGTAATGGGTTTTACAAAATACTGATTATGAAAATATACTTTACTTGACCCAAATAAAGATACAAAACTGCCTAGATCATTAAAACTTAGTTCAAAGGAGCATACATGTATTTCTTTATACCTTATATTGTCCATATACACATAACAAAAAGGTAAACTCAATAATGGAAGTGCCGCAAGAATTTTAGCCGGTTGTCTAGGCTGATAGAGACTCCTCGTCTGTGGACAGGTCCTCCTCATCTGAATATTCTCCATCACCAAAAACATCTCTTGAACCAGCCTCAATTATGCCATCGTCAATAAAGTCTGCGGAATTTACATTTTGACCAGCGAAACTTGTCACCTCTCATGCATCAATCAATATAGGTTATATATCATTCCTATTCAGTGGAGTTGACATTGGACATGCATCGCACTGCAATGGTGCATAATCATACGACTCCTCAGTTTCTTGATATGCATCGTCATCACATGATGAGCCATCAATATCTTCTAACACTCTTAGCACCGATGGAATGTCATACACATTCCAGTTCGTGTACTTTTGCACCACAAACCATCTCCCTTTTGCCCTTATGTCTCTAATGTAAAAACATTGGGAAGTCTGGCACGCCAACAGAAATGATTCATCCTTATACCAAGTCCTATCCATGTTGATACTGGTCATATGGTTATCAACTCGTACCCCTCGTGTTGGATCACCAACGTCAAACCAATCACACATGAACAAGTACACCTTACACCGACCCATGTAGTGTAACTCCACAATCTCATTAATAACACCGTAGAAGTCAACATTATTACTATTTTTGTCCCCAGTCACCAACACCCCTGAATTTTGTGTACGCCGACGAAATTCACGTTTTTTGGTATGAAACCTTTTGCCATTTATAATGCAAGCAGTGTAGGATGCAACCCACCGTTCAGGTCCACAAGCTAATGCATATAGATCATCGGTCACATCAAGTGGATTGGTGATATGCTGGTCCTAAACCTACAACAATATCATGTTGGAAGGTCATCACTTATAGTTTTTTCAACTTAATGATAAAGGCTCGAGTTCATCAAGATAGGTTGTGTTCAAGCTAACTTACACGTTTCTTCAACCACGTTGGAAATTCATATTGATGTGTTCGATCGATACAATTTGGGCTGTCCACCTTACACTTCTCATAATGCTCCCTGCATTTGGAGAACACAACATCGTGCAACAATATATGTAAGATATGCTAAGGTCATACAATTCAAATGGATTGTCCCCAAAAGCCATAAAAAATAAGGTTGAGGTCTTGCAAGATAACGGATGCTTACTCTAGGTAGTGTCCAATCTCAGCGCAGTTATTGAGGACATACCAGGTTGCTTCCGATAAGAGTTTATCTGATAATTGCCTGTTGGAAGCTGTACCAATGGTGCGAACTTTCTGGTTGAAAATTTTGATTCCTTCTATATTCTCAGCTTCACCATCAACATTGCGGTCCATTCGAGTAAACTTTGTCTCAACATCTTGGAGATACAATGAGAAAAATGTAAGGCATTCAATGTGAATGTACGTTTCGGCAATTGAGCCTTCTGGTCGGGCTTTATTCTTAACATACCGCTTGAACTTGTCGAGATATCTCTCAAATGGATACATCCACCTGTATTGTACTGGACCCCCAAGTATGGCTTCGCGGGGTAAGTGGACAGTTAGGTGGACCATGATATCGAAAAAAGATGGGGGAAACTGGGATATTTGATTAACATCCAGGGTTCGGGCACACAACCCCTTGAAGAAAGTGCACAATTCAGTCAAGGCCAATGCAATATCAGTTCTTAAAAACCCCCAACAACAATAGGAAGTAGTTTTTGCATGAAAACATGACAGTCATGGATTTTCAAACCTGAGATTCTGCAATCTCATACAGAAACACAATGTGAGATGTTCGAAGCGAATCCATCTGGAAATTTCACATCGACCAGCCATCACCAAACCTTTTCCTTTCCTCACCGTGTAATGTATACAATGCTTGTGGCATTGTAACACGGTCACCGTCATACTTTAAATGTAATTCTTTTATGGAGCCAAAAGTCTCCAAGTCATGTCGAGAATTGATATTATCTTTAGTTTTACCAGGAATGTTCATTAAAGTACACAATATGTTATCGAAAATATTCTTTTCAATATGCATAACATCTAGATTATGTCAAAGACGCAGGGTTACCCAATACGGTAGCTTGAAGAAAATGCTAGATTTTCTCTAGTTCAGCTCTTCAACAGTGCGTTTTCTCTTTCGGTGAGCTTTACCAAATTGCACATCCCCAAGCATCAGTAGTTGAGCCAAAATTTCAGATCCTTCTAAAACCCTTAGTGGTCTGCGATGATCTTCTTTACCATTGAACAAATGTTTTCTCGTTCACCACATGCGATTGGATGGCAAGAAACGACGATGTCCCTTATAACAATGTTTTCGGCCACACTTCAACCAATTGGAGTCTATGCCCTCATTACAAGATGGACAAGCCAATTTTTCTTTTGTTGACCACCCAGAAAGAATCTCATATGCTGGAAAGTCATTGATTGTCCACATTAAAGCAGCATGCAACATGAAAGTTCCCTTCGTGGAAGCATCATACGTAGGTACCCCATGTTCCCAAAATTCAAGCAGTTCATCGACCAACGGTTGCAAGTAAACATCAATGTCATTACCTGCAAATTTTGGCCCAGGAATAATGAGGGATGTCATGAGAAATTGGTCTTTCATGCACAACCACGGCGGCAAGTTATACGGGATCAGGATTACTGGCCAAATACTATATGGTTTAGCCATATTGTTGAATGGATTGAAACCGTCATTTGACAGACCAAGCCTAACATTGCGAGCATCCTGTGCGAACCAACTATGGTCGTCATCAAATCTCTTCCAAGACTCTGCGTCTGCAGGATGTCTCTTACTAGACTCATCGGTTGGCTGTTGCACTTTATGCCATCTCATATCACGTGCTATATTTGCAGTCACGAAAAGACGTTGCAATCTTGGCTTCAAAGGAAAATGCCTCAACACTTTTTGAGGGATAAGACGAGCCCTGTGTGTATTAGGCACCCACCTTGAAGCTTTACAGATAGGACATTCATGTAGATAAGCATTCTCCTTCCAGAATAAGATGCAGTCATTGGGACATGCATGAATTTTGTGATAATTCATACCCAAACCCTGCTCCAATGACCTTGACTCCTCATATGAATGTGGCAATTCAGCATCAGGAAAGGCGGACCGCAATAAGTTAAGTAGCATATCAAACTACTTTATTGACCACCCACCGAGTGTCTTAATGTGTAACAACTTCACAATGAATGACAGTTTTGAGAATTTTGTACAGCCAGCAAAAAGTGGATGTCGAGCATCCTCTAGTAGCTGCTCAAAAGATGAACTTGGGGAAGGATCTGGTATTGATCCACCAGTTGGCAATGGATTACTATGAGCTTGGAAAACATCAACAAATGTGCCTGCCCGAATGTCATCTAACATATGGTCCATGTCATCAATGTAGTCATCGGCATAATCAGCTACACTATCGTCTTCGTCGTCATTGAAACTTCGTGTTTCCTCCTCTCCATGAAAGATCCACTAGGTATAATTTGGATTAATCACATTGATGTACAAGTGAGTCTCCACCTCAAATATAGGCAAGAAGAGAGTATTACAGCATGAACGACATGGACATCGAATACGATCACTTCCTTGAGAATGGTTTTGTGCCAGGTTGAGGAAAGTGTTAACCCCCTCGGCGTATGCAGGCGATTGAAGTCTATTGGTGCAGGTCATCCAGCTTTTCTCCATCTAAAATGGGTGGTTATCAACATATTAGTTACTTGGATGGTATTTAGGGTAATATGAAAGATGGGTAAAGAAATTGAAAACGTGAATTGGTGAGCAAAATAAGCATTTTACTCGAAGCCACATGTAGTGGATCACAAGAGAAGATGGAGGTAATAGGACTAACCGGAGTTGTCATGCGGATCGTTGTGGAATGATAATGGTTGTACATGTTGAACAGTTTGGTCTGTCTATGCCATGAGTATTGAAGGACTGCAAAATATGGCATCATGTTAAACATGGTACATGAATGGCCAATTTCTGGTATAGGGCAAGCTAATGCCCTATAAAGATGCTAACAAGAATTGGAACATAGTTTAGAGGTTATGTTGGCGTGTAGTTGGTATACATCAGTAAAATCATTATTTATAAGGAAATCAACTGATTTAATGAATCAATTGAGAGTTCATGTGAATATGACAGGCACTTGTAAACGAAAGTGCTTGGGCAATAATAGGAAGGTTGTGAAAAAGGATGTACGTGTCACTCGATGTTGATGACAGTTTAATGAATTTATTCACAAATGACATGTAGATCCAAATTTTAAATGAACATGTATATCATGGACGAATTTTCCCCAAATTGATTCTCCAATAGGTAGATGGTTGGATGTAGCCATAAAGTCAAAGAAGGTAGTAATTTTGAAAGATGACGAAGCGTGATGTAATAGTGGGGGGAAGCGTTTTATCTAATAACCATATGTATTCAGGATAGATTTACACATAACTAACTTTTAATACTGTGCATGGCAGCATGATCATTGCTAGTGTGATATGGTTTTTTTATGTCTAGAATCATCATTTATGATTCTAAAGGGATGTGATTATAATATGACATGCAAGTTACAATCTATCAATGGAAACACATAATAAAAAAAGTAAATATTATAGTTACATGAAAATACATTTCTAACATTATTCATCATCCACTACTAAACCTCCAAAAAATATTGCAATTTCTAGGAATGGTGCAATTTCTGGAAATTACAATTGGACACTGAAAAATGTTTGAGAAGTTTCATTTTGACTCTGCCGAAGTTACCTTGACGCACAAACTTACATGTAAATATATTATATAATAGTGCTAGACATCTAATATCAGTCTCACTGCTGAAATTTCAGAAAAAACCAATTTCAAATTTCAATGCTACAATGAATAACATATTAGAGAAATATTCGAAAACCCATGCTTGAAAACCTTATAGACTGAAAATACCATAATGAAAACTATAAAACATATATTCATAAACAGCTTAACACACCATAATACCAGTTGGTGTGTAAATCTATAACACTTGAATCAAACCACAATTAACACAAAAGTTATATAAATACATTAATAAAAAATTGGTCATATCGTTGCATTATGTGTTCCCCATCTGGATTTGGAGATGAAATAATAAGAAAGACCAAATTAGTTCATGGATGGCGTAATTTCTAGAATTTAACCAAACTATGTTAATCAAATTAAGCTTATATACATAAGAGTAAATCTACATACAAAAGAAGCCACATGCTACAATCAACTAGGCTTGGCCGTCATCAAAACATGCTAGGGATGAGCCAAATAGCATGGTTTGTTCCTCAAACAACAACAGATTAGAAGTCAAGACATATAAGTGTTGTTACAGAGACAATGTTGACATACATTACCTCAAAAAGGGCCCTTGTGACCAAGCTAATAAGAAGATGCTTGCATGGAAAGCTCCAATCCTCGTATATCACCCCATCCTTCAAAAATTCCTACTTACAAACACAATGATGGTATTAGTATAGGAAACAACTATGTGTCATAAATAAAAGGGAAGACTGCAGTTCGTTAAAACCTATATGTATTATTATGACCAGAATATACTATCAATGCTAGAAACATATATATAGAGACCGATATTAAAGATAGGAACAGATAACAATAATCTGTTAAGAGATGCTTGTCCAACATGCACTGTATAAGCGCAGTCAAGAGATTATTAAGAGATTGGTATAGTTTAATGATGTACTGAAATGAGTATTTAATCAAGGACCATATATGTCACTAATTACATCAGGTACAGTACATACACATGCAACAAGATTAACACATTACAAATTATGTGGTCTCCCAAAGCAATTAAGCGACATTCTTGCAGCTCATTGCACTATTTGCCGCAAATGACTCTAAAGAATTTGATTCTTTAGATTGCAAGGTGTCAAGTTCATCATTAGAAGTTTACCGATCAAATGATATGATATATATGAAATAACATGACAACATCATGCGTAGAACATACTTTCTTTTCGCAGCTTGGGGGGCAAGGAAAAATATATAATTTATCAACTTGGGATGGATGCATACATATATATTAAAAGTGCTGATTATGTCAGTGTTCCACAAATAATATGAAGGCATATCTACTCATTCATAGTGGACATGAAAGCAAAACAAATCAAACAATCCAGTGACATATATGCATGCACGTAAACCATGCATCTCCTCAATCCTCCTACTTGGCTAGCTAGCTAGCTAGCTAGGCCCGAGAATATATATTATAAATGTTTCATTTTTTGGATTATTTGCATTTTTGTATTTGTTTTTCTATGATGCATTTTTCGTAGGTGAAATGAATCCACATTAATTAATTTTCATCAAACAAAAAAAGAAAGAAAACAAAAATAATAATATATAAATATAGTTAAGTAGTACATACTGTCCTTAATTAATATAAACTCATGTATGTTGTCCTAGATCTCTCTCTCATGATCTCCGACCAGCTTCCAAGAGGCAGTTTGGACATGTGGAAGAAGTTAAGCGAACCTCACTATGAATATACTATTATCTAAAAATAGGGTTCCTTTCCCATTTAAGCAAAACTTAATATGAGGAGCATATCATAGTACAGGATATTAGATTTATAAACAGGAGATGTTTACATATTTATTTGTCAGGTTTTCCATATTGCAGAGTTTGGTGTTGAATGAAAATTTGCTAAATATATATTCTTATTTAGCATGTATGGATAAACACCTGGTTTTGGAATTCATATGAACATTATGGGAATTTTGGAATCAGGACAGGTGGTATAACTTGAGCGCACCACCTGTCACAACTGGGGTCAGAACTTTGATGAAATATTTATACAACTAATGGTCGCCCTGACCCCAATTTAATCTATCAGGACATGGATACAAAAGTTTTGAATAGCAATCATAGACAACACTTATAACTAACTTTTATAATGGAAATCTAGTGTCATGTACAATGAATTAAAATCTATATATCAAACCTGCACAGTAGGTGCACATAGCCAGCTGAATCTAAACCTCATCACGTCAGACATTCACAAAGATATTTAAGTAAATGAGACAATGTGTTTATTTTGTAATGAACACTTCTATAATAAGTGGTGTGCTTTATACCCATCAACATGTAAAAAGCATAACTCTTTCATGCATAGAGTAATGTATAAGTATCTGACAACACATACATTAGGAGCTCACACAAACCAACTTTCAAGATAGGACCTAATTTTTTTTTTCTTCCTGAACATAAAATGATTGTGACCATGTGAGAGGACATAAAGCTAGACCTTATGTGACAGACCAACCAGAAAATTTATCAAATTCCTAGTTAGCGTACACATGTGTACACACCTATAATTAAACATCATAGTTTAATGTAGTTATGGTCTGATAAAATACCATGAATGCTGAATTATAGTTTAGATGTGTATAAGATGGATGTGGTTCCAGTCAAGACGTATTTGTTAAGGCTGATAAACAACGACGGGATAAATTGAAATTTATCCTTGCAATTGCTAATCACAAAACCAACCATTGTTGAAACTAAAAATGAATACAACTTCAAAACTCACCACAGACCGTGTGATGCACAGGACCAGGCCAGACCATAAACATCCATTAAACTACAGATCTACATGGTAGAAAAGAATTCCATGGCCATGACACAAAACAGCTCAACAAAAGGTACGTGGCTAGTTAATATATTGGACAAAGTGCATTTCCATTACTCAGATGCTGTAAGTAATAGTGAAAGAAATAGTTTTGCTAAACTCTAAAGAGTGGGTGACAATCTTGCTGTAAAGACACCAATGGATGGGCTAAGGAGCCTGAATAAGGTGAATCTTCCTAAAGAAATTGACACAGTTATAATCATCGTCATTGGACCAAAATACCATTGGGTGTCATTCCAAGACACCCAATAAATTGTGTCAAGGCCTTAACAATTTGTTCATGGCGGCATCCATGAACAACATAAGCTTTAAAAAGCAACAAGGTAGTAAAAGACTTGGAAGCTTATTATAGCAAGATTAATGGTTCTTTTACTGGACTTTCCAGTTAAGTATCCATTTGCAAAGTACTATGACTTTGAAAATGGAACACCTAATAATATGACCAACGACACACAGTCCTTGAATGGGACTAGGGTGATGGTCCTGGAATATGGTTGAGACTGTAGCCGATTTTGCATGACACTGGGACAATCATCACTAAGAACTAGCCAATTCATATCTAATTGGCTTTAGCTGCCATAGTTGTGGGGTATGGCAGTGGGAACTATGATCCTGACCAGTGCAAATTAAGAAGTGGTCAATCCTCCTTACATTCACACCATTGCATATCTTGTAGGTGGAGTTATATCACTCAATTAGATTTGTCTCTGACAAACCAGGTAAATAAAAACAGTTTTTCACAGTTCAATCTTAATAAAAATGTATTTAAGTAAGCGTTTAAATACAAGAATATTATATGACCCTGTATCTTTATTGCAGGGGTTTCATACAAGATAGAGTAACTTAGATGAAACATCAGTCGTGGGGATAAGCATAATAGCATTCATCATGAAGAATGGGAAAGCAAATCTGGAGACACTTCCTCATCCTCCAGCAGACCTGCCTCGATGCTAAACTGCATTAGGATAATTTCTCTATCTCACTAATCAGTCAACTGTTGTCTAATGTGTGCAAGGTTGATCCATTTCTTTTATAAGAACTTATTGTGGTTCTGATCAAATAGCAAACAAAGTTGAGTCATGATGAAACAAAATGGGGTTCAGTTTTTTTTTTCCAAGATTTTAATGAGTCTTCTAGCAAAGTATATCACACAAGAAATTCTTTGCTTGACAAAGATAGATAGATCATAGTAAGAGTTATGACTTAACTCTACGACATAGAATTGAAGAGAGATAGATACATGATGTATTTTTCGTTCTTATATATCTTACTATCACATCTAAATCCGTCGACAAAAGAATTTAGAATGGTTCTACTCGACACCTAGTTAAAAAGGCACTGTCAACATTTTTTTATTTCCACCATGTAGTTTGGAAGAACAATGACAACCTTATTATTAAAGATTCCTGATCTCCTATGCTTGAGGATATCTTCATGTCTTTATTTAGCATTGTTAAGTCAAGACAAAGCTAAATAAAGGGCATTTGATATATATAATTCTTGTTAAAACATTAGGATACCCCTATGGTGCTTTGTTGTAAGTAGCTTATACGACTAGCAATTGGCTGATGAAGTTTCAGTTATTACAAAGTTGCAGTCATTTTCAACCAATGCAAGTTCTATTCGCATACACACCGGTACTTGTCTCTCTTCTCTCTATCATACAACATACATTGAATATGCAAGAAATAAAATATTCAGTAAAGGTTTCTGCAAATCTGGTATTGAGTGGATGTAACCACTTGACGTAAACAGTTTGGATTTTTCAGCAGAAGAGATGCCTAGCTAAGAGGTTGCCAAACTGGAATAGGCAACCTAGTCATATGATCTGGCATTGAGTGCAAAGTCCCACTGGAGGGACCAATTATGTTGCACATAAAGAAACATTTAACCAAAAATGATGGGGGGAATTGAGGACACAAGGCTACAAAGAAGCTAACATGGAATTTATAAAGGAATTTCAAAGGAAAAGTAATCTATATCTGTAATGCTTCAGCATTGTCCGATGTTCACTTAGCATAAGGCACTAGTGATTAGGTTGTAAGAATAAATAAATATAATGAGGCAAAAAAGGTGGATGAATGCAGTGTTAAGTAGGCATGTGATCATTTCAGCATTTCATGGGTACCCAAGTTACTGCCAAATCAAGTTGGAAAACAACAAAAACATGTGGTTGGATGTGAAAATGAAAGAAATCTAATTTTATACAACATTCAAAGGTCTTATGCACACGTTTGTTCTGGTCTTTTTTCAGTACGAGGATAGTGGGAAAAAAGGTCTCAATGTGGAGGTTGCAAGCAACATTATTGGGTGTTTTTCAAGTTTTTAATATGGTAACTTACCCATACAATTGCCATATGGTTGTCAAAAGCTATTCAGCTAGTAGAGGATGGGCCTGTAGAGGACATGAATGCAACTACTTATGACAATAGATGTAATCCTCAAGCCCAAATAAAGGGCATTGGATATATATAATGAATGATATATAAGTGCCCAATTTTTTTGGCTGATGAAAGTATTGATTTATTACAAAGTTTCCTTTACATTTATTTTATTACTCAAAATTCGTAGGCATAATAAGATTTCATGTACTAGATACTATTGTTTCCTATTAAAAATATATATCAAATTGAAAATATGCATATGGATATGAGAAATGTTAAGGAGGAGGAGGAGGAGGAGCAGAAGAAGAAGCAGAAGTGATTGAATTGCAAAAAGATTCAATCAAATAAAAATTGTAAGGATAATGTAAGGGTAAAAACTCTAAGGAAATACAACAAAAAGGATGTAAGGATAATGTAACAACACAACAATCCAATAAAAGAGATCTGAGAATAGTGTTCAAACCTGTAATATTACACTTATTGTTGGAGATATGAAATATTAGAAAAGGTTGAATATAAAAACTTATTTGACAATTTTGCATATGATCAAAAAGCAGTTAGGATAATTTTTAATACTTTAACATACATCATTTAAATGTATTTTGTTTATTTCTTTTGGGAAGATAATAATATGTGATATTTCCATAGTCATACTATGCACGGAAAATTTATTCTCAATCAAACACGTCATGCTCAATATCATTCACATGCACTTGAGATGCGTATGGCCTTTTCTTTCCTGGGTAAAAGCTATTAGTTGACTTGTCTTGCAACAAGCCAAAGATAATTAAACTGGCTTCTCACTATTAATTATAAAAAAAATGCAAAATAGTGGATTGCATTTTCCATGGAAATAACATCAGTACGTAGGTCTATACGCCATTCAACAACTACAAACAGAAGATGAAGCTTTCTTATAACAATTATTGTTATAAGAAAGCAGCTTAGTTTGACAAATCTATAACCCAAATGAAAAGCTAATTTTTGTTGAACCATCATCTAGGGTAACTATCTAATGAATAAGATCCTCAAGGAGGAAACAATTAGAACTACATTTAAATAACTTAGATACCCAACCAAAAAAACAACTACATTTAAATAACATACAGAACCACTCTATAATTACATCCTAATGAATTATATATATAGATATATATATGGACTGATCATATATATTTAGCAAACCAAATTAAGAAGCTATTGCTGCCTCTTTCGCTGTCATAAATGGTTTTCAGCCTCTATTCTCTCTCTCTCACTCTCTCTCTCTCTCATATTCTCCCTATGTGTATTGCTACTTCAATGGACATGACTAGAATGCAGTAACAATAGTATGAAAGGCAGCGAGGTGAAAGCTTGCTATATTTATATAGAATGGAGACTATACTAAATGAAATTAATTAGGTTAAGATTCTGTATTTGGCTCCTCTAAAACAGCATATCAACATTTAACATTTCAAACTGCAATATGTCTGGGGTAGTGCTGCGCATACTATCATACATAGAATGGGAATTCATTGTCTGACATCTCACCTTAATTATGAAAATTAACCTAGACCCCACTTTAAATTAAAACCAAACAAGTATCCTTTGCAAGAAAAGGATAGAAAACTTTGTAAGCAACAATTTAGGGACATAAGCTAGCTATGGAGTGTCTGTCTCCCGTTAATTCTATATCCAGTGTAACCACATGAGTCTCTCCACTCTCTATCACTTTTATGATATGGTAAATATGTAACATAAAATAGATGTTTGGTTTCTAAAAGGAAAAAAAAGATTCCCTGCAAAAGCAAACTTTTTTCTTTCATGCCTAAAAGCATTCACATTGGAAAAAAGAGTAAAAACTGCATTTTACTCTTTTTGATATACACGTTCTTCTGGCCTTTTGTAGGCTATTCACAACCTAACTTCATATTGCATAATTAGAGGTGTAATTAGGGATTTCAAGAAAAAAACCAGTCAATCAGAGGATATGCAGCAAATACAAACTATCACCCAACCATTATGAACATACTAAACCAATTTCTACACGTAGCCAAAATGTAGATAAACCCAAAATAAATGGTGAAAGAAAATTGCTGCTTTTAGATGCAAATATCTAGCAAAAGGTCTACAAACAAAAAGCTCATATTTTTGTAAAGCAACGAGCTCGGATGAAGGCGGAGAGAGAGAGCAATGAGTAGAATCAATACCTGTGGTGCCGAAAGGTATACCCAAGTAACTGGTTCGACAATGTCAACTACCGATTCAAACAAAAATCAGTGTCTCAAATCACTCCGACAGTAATTAGACACACACAGAGCGAGATGGGGAGGAAACGAGAACCGTAGCTGCCGCGGAAGGGAAATGAAGTGGTGCACGTTCTAAGGTTCGGGACGTAGTCGACGATGGAACTAGATTTCCAGCCGTGTATTTCTGTTCATCGGTCACCTGGGCACTGAAGGTAGGAGAAATGGGCAAGAGACTCGAAGTGGAGATGGGTACTCGCGCGGTAACAGAGTGGTTTCGGGGAGAAAATAAAAAGTTCAATGGGATTTGGCGCCCAGAGCCTGATACAACGATATTTCTCTGCTGCAACAAGTTTTTAATTATTGCAAGGCATGTTTTCGCTGCTATAGATTATTATTTCGCTGCAAAAAGTTTAATGAAGCGCCCCGCTTCATTAAACCGTATGTCGATGTGAAAAGTTTGCAAGGAAAAATATTTCGCTGCCAAAGTATATCTATTGTAGCAATTTTAATTGTAACAAAATATAAAATGCTACAAAAGGTCTAATTCCTTGTAGTGTATATATTTTATTAATATAATTAATTATGTCATTATTTTTAATAAAAAATAATAATTAAAAGTAATTATCGATAGATAAATTTTAACAGAAAAGGAAAGGATAATGATATCACACATTCCAATGATAGCTAATTAATCAGATCAGACTGATTGATTTCATCTTGTATCATCGGGTGCAAAAATGCAGGCCTGCCGCCCCGCCGACCCATGCATGCCACGATCACTTCAGCCATGTTAATGCATCCGGCTATCTGCATTTTCTAGTTTCAATTAATTTGGCATTGAATGCCCTCTGCGATTGTACGTCCTACTCTCATTTAAAATTTTAATGTGCTTTGTGCTAATTTATTGTGCCCCTAATAAAAGAATGCTCTATTTTTGCTTTAATAATGCTAGCTTATAAATATATATAACTACTCATAAATGATCATCGTGATGTGTAGAAATAACTTCTTCTTTTTTTAAATGAAAATTACTTTTCAAATAGGTTAGTATATCCACAAGCATTATACAATAAATTGGATTTTTAAGAGGGTTGTTGACTAGCTATTTTTATCTCAGAAATTTTGGTCGCAACTCGACTATAACCTTTAATTTTTAAGTTAGTCTCCTTTAATTTTTTTATATGAGTGATTACAGAATAGGGACAAAGAGTTAGTTATGTAATTTAAGAAAGCATAAACGACATAGCTACAACAAATGTCGACATTTTGCGACAAGTCTTTTACGGTCAATTAATTTTGGTCGCAACTATTAGCTTCTTATGATAAAAATGAAAGTTAAAACTGAAGCTGATGGCGGGAAGAAATATATTTATTTATTTATATTATATTTTTAATACTTTCTTTTAGATATGAATTACCAAACTCTCTAATTTAATATTACGTGAAATATTTAATTAAATTATACAAAATAGTTAAAATTCGAACTTAGAACTTTTACTTAGATACCATATAAAATTTACATGTTTATTCTTAACATAGAACATAAGGATAGATTTAATTATTTATATTATAAATATTTTTTTTATCATTTCGTAATTGAATAAAGGTGTGTCGGGTGTCATGAATATCGAACAAGGTTTGCGACAATTTCTCTTAATTGCAACAATAATGATCCGCCACATATGCATTTTATATTTTCGGGTAGTGACAGTGAAAGGAAACATGAAAACACGGTCACTTGCGGGGAGAAAATATAAATTTCAACCATAAAATTATATTGAATATGGGTTGTAAATTTTGGTTTGAATTTCAACTTCGGTGATCTTAATTGGTTTGAGATTTGGTTTGACTCTGCATATACATGTAAGTCCAGCCCTCATCCGCCGCCCTATGGGCAGATGCGAGTGAATATACATGATGAAATCGGGGCCGGGCAGGGCTGAAGTACACCCTCACTGGGAGTAGGCACATAAGGTTCAGGTCGTGTGGCGATAGTCCACTAATAGAGGACAGGTATCACCCCTAGCGTGCATGTAAAGGTAGTAACATTTTGTATTAGAAAATATTATATATTATATATTATATTCTCATCTCATTCCTATCCTAAATGATGCAGTATTTATCATCAATATTTGAATATGTTATTTTAGAAATCAAGTGTTGAAATAATTTTCTATGGGTAATGCCAATACGACTTGATAAAAGTGGAGTTAAAGTACAGTATATAGTACAATTGGTTTCTTGTGTTAATATTGAGCAATAAAACTATCCTTCGGTAGTGTTTTTGCTTTCCTCGTTTTCTGGGCTCCAGCGTAGACAGGATACAACATATATATACATGTTGCGCATGAGGGATACAATTCCTAATAAGTTTGGTACCTATCCTGTTTCATGGAGGGGCTAAATGCACCTGTTCATAAACAAATGAGGGAGAGAAAACGAAAGGAACCAGAAGAAAAAGTATTCAGCATTAATGCAAGTTTGGTATTTGCTTTTTGAGAATAAAGCAGCCAAGACTCCTAGATACAGAGGTTTACACTTTATATAAACAGAAATCATTGTATTCATGTACAGATGCTTTAAAACCAGGAAAAGAAGATACCTAACCTTCCCTACCAATTAGAGCTAAGAACCTAACACGCACGCACGTTTTAATCCTTTTACCTCGACAAGCCCTCCAAAATCATCCACTCACTACCTTTAACATAAAGTTGCAACTGATCTCCGGCCGGCACCAACTATTCGATCGCTTCCAATGAAAGACAGGTTTAAGCCTCGAACCCAGCCTCGAACCCACCCCTTGGTTTGGGTCATAGCCATAATCTGCACGATATTATCTATAGCAGTGATAATCACAGGCATCGTTGTGTTCGTTGGATACATGATTATACGTCCAAGGGTGCCTTTCATCAGCGTCACGTCCGCCCATCTGGACGCTATTCGTTATGATCAAGCCGGCCTACTCGAAATCCAAATGGCCATTGATATCAGGGCAGAGAACGACAACGCAAAAGGACATGCAAGTTTTTCCGATACAAGTTTCGTCCTCAGTTTTGATGCGCTACAAATAGCAAAACTAGTTGCCGGCCCCTTCGATGTGAGTAAGAATAGTTCTACTGTTTTTAATTATGTGATTCCATCGTCTCAAATACCACTGGATCGTACTCGAATGGAGCAACTCGACTTTTCGTTGAAGAGAAACGAAATCACGTTCGATTTGAAAGGGAACTCGAGGACTCGGTGGAGAGTAGGGTTGCTTGGCTCGGTTAAGTTCTGGTGCCACCTGAATTGCGAACTTCGATTCCATACATTAAACGGATCTTACATAAGCTCACGACGTTGCAGTTCCAAATCCAAATGATCACCACTTTTCTTTTATCTTTGTAATTGGTTATGTACACAAATTATGTTCTAGGCATGGTATGTGTACGAAAATCTCTCTCAGTTTTTTCTGGGGAATCTCTCTAGCTTTCAATTATTCAAGCTTCTTTTCAAACGAGATCGGTATATCGGTCTTTTTATTTAATTTTCTATACAATAAACGGAAATATGGCCGGTTGAATGCCTGAAAAAGGTAGGCTATAGGCAAGTCTCAGATACGCAGTGATCTGCAGAAAGAGAGCATTTGAAAGAGTAAAGGTACGTACTACTTTCAATATGACGCTTTCTGAATTTAGCCATTTTTCAAGCCACGCAGCGACAACATTATTGAGCATATGATCATGTAGATCTATTCATCTAATTAATAAGATCAGGCCAATCGAATTAAGCCACTCAATTAGCTTTGAATTATTGGCAAAACCGAAAAGCTGCTTTTACCTTTCCATGCTTTTGAAGCTGATCTCTTGCGGCCTAAGAGCACTCATTATGGGTTTTGTAAAACCCCATTGTTATGTAAAATTTAAAGAAATATGGTCTAAAACATGCATCCAACGGATGCTTTATCTTTTTTCTATTTTACATTTGTGTATAGTGTTGCCTCTAGATGTAAAAGCAACGGTACACAAATATAAAAATATTTTAATTGTTTTCTATCTTTTCTTGTACTTTTTTTTAAAAATTAATTTCTTTTATTGTACTTTTTCTCTTATAAAATATTAAAAAGTATAATATTAAAATGATATGAAGAAAAAATAGATAACCTGATGTATGATGTATTGTAAAAATCAGTATGTAAAATAAAAAAAATGAGATTTAGTGATATATTTTAAAGGATAGGATGAAAAATTCATTAAGAGTGCTCTGAGTATTTTTTTTACTTGAGAACAAAAAATAAAAAATAAAGTATTCTTTTTAAATTGAGTAAAAGGCCAAAGAAGAAGTTAGGTAGAATCGTAAAATAATATATATACATATAAATATATATATACACACGAAAAGACTTTTTGTAATGTACACCACTTGTCTTTTAAGGTTTCGGAGTTCGATAAAATCGACTCAAAGTAGCCATTAATTCTCTTAGATGAATTTTTAGGAGTTGGATCAAGTAATAAAGATTTTGATTTTGAGATACATGTATTGAATAAAATAGCAGATGATGAAAACAAAATGCACACGACAAGTGCTTGACAATATGCCAGGGAGAAAACAAAATTCATTTCATACTCGCAGAGAGTTTTGTTTTCCCATATTCTTTCATACAAGAGTATCGGTATATTTATATAGACTTTTCACATAACAGAATTCATTCACAATTTGATTGGACGGCTTTTATCACTTAGGTTGTTAGGACTGAAGCTTCTAGACTCTTGGACAGGTGGCGTGCCAACATTCGAGCTCCTGAGTGTCATGGTATCACACTTTTCTTGTGTGCCTTTTGTTGGTTGTTTTGTTTCTAGAAGTAGGGTAACCTCAATAGTCCCCTGTGAGTCAAGCGGCATTGAAGAGATGGTGAGACTTGATTGAAGTAAGTTGAATATAGCGGTGGACAACGGTTTTGTGAAGATGTCTGCAAGTTGATCTTTGCTTGAAACAAATGAGACTTTTATAAAGTCTTGGCAGCAACCCAATCTCGCACAAAGTAATAGTCCAGTTCAATGTGTTTAGTACGTGAGTGCAATACCGGATTAACAAATAAATAAGTTGCCCCAAGGTTATTACACCAAAGTGTTGGTGGAGTAGACAAAAAAATACCTAGTTCTCCAAGAAGAGATTGCAGCCAAATTAATTCACATGTGGTATTAGCCACAACTTTGTACTTAGCTTCAATAGATGATCAAGCAATGGTTAGTTGTTTCTTGGACCCCCAAGCAGAAGGTGAGAACCAAAGAAAACACAGAAGCTGCCGGTGGATTTGTAGTCATCAGGGCAACCGGTCCAGTTAGCATCAGAAAAAGCAAATAAAGAAAAAGGAGATGAAACTGAAAAATGAAGACCAAAATGAGAGGTGAAACGCAAGTAACGCAAGATGCGTTTAACTGCTTGCTAGTGAGTGGTTCTAGGATAGTGCATATACTAGCAAACTTTGTTAACTACAAATGAGATATCAGGGTGGGTGAATGAGAGGTATTGCAAACTCCCAACAACACTGCGATAGAGTTAAGGATCCTCAAAAGAGGATCCATCCAATGCTGTGAGTTTAGTGGCAGTGGACATGGGGGTGGACATAGGTTTGAGATTATGCATGTTAGTGTGCTTGAGTAAGTCAGAGACATATTTTGATCGAGACTAAAAAAGTCCCTAAGAGTTCCAAAAAACCTCAATGCCTAAAAAATAATGCAATGAACCGAGATCTTTGATGGGAAATGAAGTGCTGAGTGGAGAAAGAAAGTCATATGAATGATGCAATTGAACCAATGACTATAATGTCATCTACATAAACTAAAACAGAGGAATTGTAACAAATAAAAAGCGATGAGTCAGATTTAGAAGCATGAAAATCGAGTGCCAGTAATTTCGAACTTAACTTAGAGAACCAAGCCCTAGGGGCTTGTTTGAGTCCATAGAGTGACTTACATAATTTGCAAACATGAGATGGATAGTCGGGATTTTCAAACTCTGACAGTTGATGCATGAAGACATCCTCCTTCAAGTCACCATGTAGGAAGGTATTTTGTACGTCTAACTGATATAGGGACCAACTAGAAGAGACAACAATGGAGAGAAGAAGTCTTATTGTGACTAGTTTAATGACCGGGCTATATGTTTTTGTCAAGCCAACCCTCACTTGCTGATGAAAACCCTTGGCGACAAGGCGTGCCTTGCGCCACTCAGGGGAGCCATTAGCTCGCTGCTTAGTCTTGGATCCAAGAATGTTGAGAGAGGATAAGTAGGGAACTAAGTCTCAAGTCTGGTTATGAAGCAAGGCCTCAAATTCGGAGGCCATGGCAACTTGCCATTCTAAATACTTGGAGGCTTCAGTGAAAGAAGTAGGTTCCTCAGGTATGGAGAAGGAGACCGAAGTGGTGAGATGAAGAGAAAGTTTGGGTGGCAACCAGGGAATGGTATCATCGGTATGGTGAAGAGGTTGATGAATTTGATGTTTGGACCTGGTCACCATGGGATAGGTTGATGAAAGAAGGGGTTGCTAAGAGGAGAAGGGCAACAAAGATGGAGGCAGTGCAGGGAAATTTTCAAAAGGAGAGGATTCGGGAGAGAGTGACCTAGACGAAAGGGAAGTAGAGTTCTAACTAGCTAGAATAAAATGTTGGGCTGAGACTAAGGGAGATTGGGAAGGAGAGGATGAATGACTCTGTGTAGGTATTGGGTTAGGCTGAGATGTAAGTGGGAGCCTAGTAGATGAGGAAGAAGCCAATGACATAAGCGTGAATGGGGGAGAGGAAAGTGAGGTTGGTTGAGGCCTATGAAGAGAAGGAGGATCCAAGATTGGAATATCGACTGAAGTAGAGCAGGTTTCAGAAAATGGGAAAATAGACTCTTGAAATTAAACATCTCTTGAAGTATAGACACGACTCGTGGGAAGGTGGAGACACAAATAGCCTTTATGATCAAGGCTATAGCCCATGAAGACACAAGGCTTAGACCGATAATCCAACTTGTGACGATTGTAGGGTCTCAAGTTGGGCTAACATTGACAACCAAAAGTGCAAAAGAAAGTATAATTAGGATGATATTTAAATAGTATTTCAAACGGAGATTTATTATTGAAAAGTAACGTGGACATGCGATTTATGAGAAAAACTAAAGTTAAGAAGGCCTCGGCCCAAAATGTTTGTGGAACAAATGCATGGGCCATAAGTGATCAACTAGTTTCCACTATGTGTTGGTGTCATCCTTCGACGGTACCATTTTGGGCATGAGAGTATGGGCATGTCACACGAGAACAAATACCAATCTGTTGAAACAATTTATGAAGAGGCTTAAACTCCCCACCCCCATCAGTTTGAACCAAAGCAACATGTGAAGAAAAACAATTATGAACAAACTTAAGAAATGCTAAAAATATTTTATAGACATCTGATTTCACTTGAAGAAGAAATAGCCATATATATTTAGTGTAATCATCCACTATCGAGAAATAGAAACGACAACCAGTGGTGGACGGCACAGGCGCTGGTCCCCAAACATCAAGAAATAATAATGAAAAAGGTGTACTAGACCTAGAGGAGGAGGGGGGATGTGGAAGGGAATGGGATTTAGCTTGAGGGCAGGAACTACAAAGGGAAAGTCTGATGATACTTTCAACAGGGAGTTGGAATTTTTTGATGGTGAATGACGTAGTACGAGTGTTTGGATGGCCAAGGCATGAGTGCCAAACTTGAGGAGACGTTCTTTCACTAATCAAAGCTTGAGGAGAAGTGGTTGGCATGGTTGATACATCAGTAGGCAGCACATAAAGTCCATTCCTAATGCTACCCCGAAGAAGATCTGCCCAGATGTTCAAATCCTTCACAAGGAAAAAATCATAGTGAAATTCAAAGGAAACTGAATTATCAATACAAAACTGTCGAACAAAAAGCAAGTTGAGTGTAATTAAAGGGACATGAAGCAGTTTTTGAAGAAGAAATGTGCAAGAAGGAGAATGTAAGGTGGCAAAACCGATATTTTGGATGGGAAGGTTGGAGCCATCACCGATACTAACTTGGTCAGAGCCCTGATAAGATGCAGAATCTAGGTTCAGGTTGGCGAAGTCTGCAGTGAAGTGGTTAGTTGCTGCAGTGTCTGGGAACGATGCACCAGTGTTGAAATTAGGAGAAGTCATAGAAGTATAGTTTGCAGCAAGTGGTGTGGAAGCAGAGGCTTGGAATGCATGAGCAGAGGCCTGGAATATAGGATCAAACCGATAGTAGCATGCCACAGCGAGATGACCAAGCTTCTAACAAACCTGACACACTAGGCATGGTTGTGACAGGGGAAAGCCACCCCTGCGACCTCCTCGTCCACGTCTGCTATGAGTAAAGCCACCACGACCTCTGTTTGGGAAGGAGCCTTGGGAGGCTTGCCAAGGAGTTGCACTAGCTAAGAGTTAGGAACCTACAAGAAGCAAGTTAGTCTGATGTGCAACCCTAGACTCGTGATTTAAGAGATAGCTAAAAACTTGTGGGGTGGTGAGTGGTTCGGGCCGAGTGGTTATAGAAGTGACTAAAGACTCATAATCATTTCCCAATCCAGTGAGTAAGTAGATAATGAATTCAGAGGAGGATAGGAGCTAGCCAGTGGCACCCATGGTGGGGGCAAGAGAGGTGGCTTTATGGAGGTAAGTGGTGATAGAGTTAGAGCCCTTTTTAAGAGTAGCAAGTTGAAACTTGGTTTCCATGATATGGGCGGAGCTTTAGGAGGAGAAAAGGCTTTGAAGGGTGGTCCAAACCTCGTGGGAGGTCGAACAGGACAAGACCTCGGTGAGAACAGAATCAGTAAGGGAAGAGTTGATTGTGGAAATAAGAAGCTGGTCATGTAAGACCCAGGTAGAGTGTTCTAGGTTGAGGCAACCATCAATAGTTGGAGGAGGCATTGGGTGGGAGCCATTGACAAAGCCAAAGAGCCAATTGCCTTTAAGAAATGGCACTATTTGAGCTTTCCACAACAGATAGTTGTCAATGGAGAGTTTAACTGTAATAAAATGAGCGAAAGCATTGACGAGAGTGGGGTTGAGGGTAGGTGGTTAGGGAGAAGGAGAGGAAACATTTGATGATTCTGGAGTGGCCATGAGGATTATAGAAGAGCCTTCTGGACAAGTAGTCCTATAGTAGCTCTGGTACCATATTGAAAAAAATAGAAGATGATGAAAACAGAATGCACACGACAAGTGCTAGACAGTATGCCAGAGGGAACAAAATTCATTTCATATTCTCAAAGAGTTTTTGTTTTTCCATATTCCTTCGTACAAGAGTATCAATATATTTATACAGACTTTTCACATAATAGAATTCAATCACAATTTGATCACACGGCTCTCATCACTCAGGTTGTTAGGCCTGAAGCTTCTAGATTCTTGGACACTGGCATGCCAACATTCGAGCTTCTGAGTGTCATGGGATCACACTTTTCTTGTTCCAATCCCCTTTTATTGGCTGGTTTTATTCTGGAAGCAAAGTGGCCTCAATAACATACTCTCTTCAGATTTAAGGTTCTTTTTTAATATAGATAATTTTTAAAAGTCATCAAACTTGAAAAACTTCGGTCTCCTAAACTATCCAAATTGCATTCGCAAAAAGCTTTTGAAAGAACTTTACACCCTCCAAATTAATCACGATTTTATTTTTGGACGAGAAGAAAGTACTACTGAATTTGAGGGTGCGTGGGAGCGTGAAGAAGTAGTACTACTTTAGCTTACTTTTGATGTGTTGGTGGGAGAGGAAGCCGTATAGGAGAAAAAAGTTGCATGTGATTGCCGGGCCGGGAGCTTTCTTTGGCCGCCAAAATATATAAAAGAAAAATACTACTTAACCTTCTTAATAATTAATATTACTGTTTAAAATTATCGTTTAAATATTTTAATTTTTTATTTTACTTAATAATTAAGAAAATAATTATTAAGAAATTAAGAAAATAATTATTAAGAAAGTTGTATAATTTTTTATTTTTTTGTATTAACATGTAGTAAGTATTGGGCAGACTGCTCACTACCCATATAGAAAACGGTTTGCTTTCTGAGTAATCAAAATAAACTTTGGTTTTCTCAAAAAGACAAAAAAAACATTTGGTTTTCTCAACAAGAAAAAAAAAAAAAAAAAAACTTTGGTTTGCGTGAAATTTGATATGATCTGTCATCGCACAGCACTAAGGGTATGCATGCATGGGATTTATATACTACCTGCGTTAAACCCAAAGAAGTTTCATTGTAGTCAACTATGAGTAATGAATAAGATATCTCTCTCATGGAGCGCCCTCGAAGGGCAATCACAAACTACGTACATACAAACATTAATTATTCAAGCCCAAGGTTAATTCTTCACTTCTACGTGTTGTCCGATCATCTTTAATGACCTTTTCTCTTCAAATTCAAATTTCAAACAATATACGACTCGAATCAATTACCTTATAAATTATCTCGTGTACGTAACTCAATCTTGACCGCGAAATTCTTCAACGTAAAATTATACTAGCACCAATTATACCTTGAACATACGTACAACCCAACGGGGGCCCAAAGTTAATTAAGAAGGTCGGCTGGCAAAATTAGAAATATCCACTTAAATGTAAATATCCAACATTTACATTTAAGTGTGGAGACAAATGGGATGGACGTGGGTATAGGTGAATGGCTGATATGGGTGGGGTGAGTGAATGATCAAGTGATCAGAGGTTGGCTTGTGAAAGTGGAGGAGAAAAAAGCTGGACTGTGGGCTGTTTTCTGCTGCTACAGGCCGAGTGGGTGGGGCTGTGATGGGTGCCCTTTGACTTGCCATCAAGTTACTATTAGGACTAGTCATGAGATGGCATGACAGCCATGGTTAGGCCTTGTAAGGAGCAGAAAACCTGTTCAAGAAGCTTGAGCTAAGTTGGTGGTTTCGATGGGATTAAATGCATGAGGGTTAACTAATTAAAATGCATCTAATTTGGGGTCTAGTTTGGGTTTTGGTCATGGTTTGGTTTCAATCAAACTTTTATTAGTCAAATATAATTACAAAGATGTAAAGGAGTGGCTAAGGGTGTAAGAATGTGTAATTGAGTGATTGACTGCATGTGAAAGTTATTTAACTAAGTGAGAAATCACTTCACCAAAACTTGGTGTATTTAGGGTTTGGAAACCAATTTGGAATTTTCGTTTCCTCCAAAGATTTAGGGTTTTAGTTACCTTCCAATGATTTGGGATTTCGTTAGGGTTGAAACCCTCTTTTGGTTAGTAAATTTGGATCACACTCCATCTCTTACACACTTTGTCGTCTTGATCTTGACATGTGTCCTATGGTTTCCAATTAGGGTTGTGCCATATATCCAACTAAAAATTTTCCATCCTGACTAGATTTTGACAATATATTAGTTGCCACAAGGCGCTCTCTCGAACGGTTATTATTTACCTGAATATCTTAAAAAACATTATTGTACCATAAAATCCTAATTATTTATACGAGTCTAATGGTTTAAATCGTTTCACAAAATTCTACTTCTAAGTTCATTAATTAAATAGAAAGGCAAGCACGTCTACTATTCACCCAGAAAAACTTGAAACTTCTTATTACACTGTAAAGTTCTAAATATTCATACGAGTGTAATGGTACAATTTGTTTCGTAAACTAAGAGGGTTGTTTCGAAGAGGTTTAACCTCATCTCATCTCGTCTCATCTCATAATTCCCAAACATCACTCAAACACCTACAAACATTTTTCAATTTCAGATTTTCAACATTTTTATCTAATCATTACATTTTTTCCAAACTTCTAATCAAAACACAATAAGACATCATAATTCAAACCATTTTACTATGATTCACAGATTTAGTATCTTATCTCATTTCCCAAGCACCCCTTATACTCCTAAGTGCCTTAATTCATTTCAAGATTTGACATTTCTATGGTCTAAAGAAATTCATGCATTGAATTTCTATCAGGCCATTTCAATTTCAACCAAGATTTTCCAACCAAAGTTGGCAAGCCAATGTATTTATCATAAGAATATGTGTAATTTGATTCCGACAATGCTAGTAATGACGTCTTTGGTTCCTTCTCTGATTTTGTTGTTGAAGAAAATTGATGTTTTGTTTTTATTTAATCTTTGGCATGAGCCTTTTTCATAAGTTTCCAAAATGCTCGATAGTCTACTCCATTCCAATGAGTTAGCTTTACAAAACTACAAGCAATATGAAATTGCCCTCTTGCCAAAGGAATTCCAATAATGAGTCCAGATTCTTAAGCTTGGTTGAATTGTTTAAGTGCTTCAGAGTGTAGAATGAAAAGTTAGAATGATAGGGGATCACCGTACCTAATTCCCTGGGATGGCCTAAATGAGCTTTGTGGAACACCACTTAGGGAGCTACCCCTTCCAACATACTAATATTTGGTATCTGTAAAATAATAAATTTTATTGGTGGAAGGTATGAGCTTTTGTAAGTATGATTGATTAAGTTGGGTATAACATATAAGCCTTATTTATTAAATCATAAATAAACTAAACTAAATACCATAACTAAAATGATAGTATTGAACATAAATTGAAAATCTTATACCAAGTTATAAAGAAGCACTTCCTTCTCCACGTAGGGAACTACCCCTTCGAGGGTAGCTATCAATCTCGTAATCTAATCTCCATTTAGGATGTACACATTCTCAATGTCTTTCAGTGTAGTTATCTTTTCCATTTAGTTCTTTGTTTTAGAGTCTACACATTCTTAATGTCCTTCAATGTAATTATCCCCTATACATTTTTTCATTGACCGGTCTAGACATTCCCAAAATCCTTTAGTGTAGTTATCCTCCACAATATAACATAGTAACGGTACCATAATAATATAAATATCACATATCCTATCTCATACGATTAGTTCCATAAAAATGTCATACAAGTTTTCATACCAATATAAATGTACTATACTTTACATGAAGTTACAAAAATCTTCTATGAAATTTTCGAATGATTTATTATGCAATGATTTTTGTGCACTACAGATAAACTTTCTAAACAATTACATTTCATAACATATTTAGTAAAAATATAGTGCTGAAATTTTTTTAACAAAAATACAAGGTTAATTAAACTCACTCATCTTGATACACCAATCAACACTTGACAATGACAGTAGTCTAATCATAACCTAAGTAAATGATGTAAACCATTTATAAAAATTTCTTATTTCATAAACTTAGACCAACCAGAGTGTTAACGACATGTTTCATCAATAGACCGAAAGAGGAGAAGGATCCCTTCCCTGTGCGCTGAGGTGTCGTTAAGCCATGTCGGTGATGTGTGGGACCTGATATGCTGGGCCTGGGTGAGGTTGGGTGGGCCCTCAACTGATCCGATGTGGCTATACGGAGTCCGTGCACATGACCATGGTGGTGAAAGTAGATAAATGCAAGAAAAATAGAGAGAGAGACACACAGATTTAAGTGTTTCGGCACTAGGCCTACATCCACGGGGGCTTGGGGAGGGGAGAATCCACTATAATAAGCTTGATTTACAGTCTCCTATCTTCACTGTACAAAAAATTTCATAGATCTCTCTTCCCAGTCCATACGCTTCTCTTCCCAATCCATACACTATCGCAAGATCCCTGGTGTGGAGGTTGAAAAAGCCTTCCTGATAAGCCTCCCAGGAATTTTGCTCGAAGAGTCCATCTAAAGCCCCCGTCAAGTCGTCTATCCCTCTGCTTTTATCTCTTTCTTTCCCTTCCTTTATATCACATCACCCTTCCTCATGTCTTTTCCCTTATTTTCCTCCTGCCATCCTAACACTGCTTTGCTTCCAATTCGTTCTTTCCTCTCCCCGTCCTCCCTCCTTTTTCCCCTATTATGTCCTCTAGTGAAGCCCACTTGATGGGCTAGGCCTTAAGAGCCCATGTAAGCCTATGACAAAAATCACCCCTAACAAATGCCCACAATTCTTAAGGGCGATTTTTCTCAAGGTAGAACGTTGAGTTTGGAAGAGGTAGTGACTGTAAGTGGGTCCTGAAGGTTTTAGCATGGTAAGGGACACGTAAGGGCACAAGATAGAAGGAGAGTATTTCCAAGTGAGGTGTAGTTCTATTTCTAGTTAGTTGCTTATGTACTAGATAAAGAATGACGTTAAGGTCATGTATATACATGTAGGTCGCCATCTGACATGCACATGAATGGACTGCATGAAATGAGTATGGCATGGAGTCTAGGTAAGTATTATGTTCATATTCTTCTAGAGTTTTCTAAATAAATGAATGAAATGAAAGTGAAATGCCTTTCCTTTACGATGCTTTACGAAATAACACGAACGATGTTTTATGAAAGAACGCTAAATTTTCAAGTATACGTATGTAACGGCCCTTATTGGCAGCCCCTTTTTATGCACCCCAAAGTGTTAAGTGTATGCATGTGAATGGATATTATATGTAGTAAGTGTTACATGTATTTTCAAGAAATGAAATGCGAGGCTTATACCTCATGCATTAAGCAATGCTTTAAACGACGTGAAGAAAATGTGTTAAAATGTCCCTATGAACTAAGGTTTTAAAATGCCCGAACTAATGTTTTAAATGATATCTTGAAAGATGATGTTTGAGCTCATGCTTTTAAATGACGTTTATAAATGAACAGACTAATGAATGAATGAAAGGACTGAATGAATGAATGCTTTAATGTATGAAAATACGTAACGACCACGACTAAATGAAAATGGTATCAAAAGACTGGGCAGATTGTAATGCAGGATAAATAGTACTAGTAGTGCACCCAGTGCTACCTCCTAACTGAAAATGGATTCCCAACCTGTGGTCTCGGGCGAAGTCTGGGTCAAAAGGAAGACCGCTAACCCTAGCACACGGGGCGTAACAGTGTGTAAAGTTCAATGGAAAGTGATAAGAAAGAATGTATGCATGTTAAAAAAGAATGCATGTATGATCAGACTCTTTAAGAAATAAAAGCACGAGGCGTGGGGAAATGTTTTACGAAAGAAAAAGAAATGTTTAACGAAAGAAAATCATTTTCAAGAAAAGCTCTGCCTCAAAATGTTTTAAATGAACGAATGTCTTATGTACGAGTGTAACCACTCCGGTTTGGTCTAGTTTTGGACAAAATTTAGGACCAAACCGGTATGCACCGGTTTTATATTTTTCAAAGCCGATTACGCACCGGTTACTCGCCTAAACCGGTACTTCGATTTTACCGGTTTTCTGTCCAGTTTTGCAGGTTTTAATGTACTATATTATATATTATATGATATATATAATATAGTATATTATAATATATAATACTATAGTGATAATATATTGTAGTATATTATAATATAGAATATAATGATATATTATAGTATATTATAATATATAGTGATATAGTATTAGTATAACCATTCATATGCACTATATAATATTAGTAAAACTATTAATATAACAAACAAAATTATATAAGATTTTAAAATTTAATATTATATTAATTAGTAATTTATCATATAATACAAAACTATTTATGTATAGTTATATATTATTATAAATATTATATATAACATAAAAAATTAAAATATATATAAACAGGTCTGGTCCGGTCCGGTTTTATAAAAAAAAAATTAGAACAGGACCGATTTTGACCGGTTTTAAGAAAAATAAAACAGGTACCAGATCGAACCAAACTCGGAACCGGACCGACCCCACCGGTTTGATCCGGTCCGGTCTTGTTTACGGGTTTATCAATTTTTTTTTCACCCCTAGTCTTATGTATAGTCTGTATGGAGTGATGAATGCATGACTGAAAACCTATGTTATTATATTTTGACTATATGAAGTACCGCTTAGATTCTTCGACTCATTTTAGTTTTTATGAGTGCCCTCCCAGAGACAAGATGGGCAGTACGCGTCAGGACGAACATGGTCCAAGGGAAAGAGCACAAAAGCCTAGGAACAATGTTTTGTATGAAAGACTTTTAATTATAAAATTTAATGTTTTCCACTGTAAAATCTTAAATTAAGAAACACATTTTATTTTATAAACATAGAGTCTTTCATATCCTGGTATGGAAAGAAAAAGTTTTAAACAAATGGTAATTTCCGTCGTCTTTCTTAAAATCATTTTCTAAAGGTCCCACCACAAGGACGGGCATTACACAAATACTTTTCATAATTACCACACAACTCCTCTTGCATCTCTTAAGATCTTCCTCTTTTCATCTTCATTAGTATTTGTGCTAAAGAAAAAAGAAGTTTTTTCCTTTTTGAGGAATCGACCAGAGGCTAACTCATATCTATGAAGGATCATTTGTAGCTTACACCATTCTTCCTTCTTTGCTTTACCAAATAACTCACAATCATCTGCAAATAGCAAAATGTTTAATCCTTAAACCTTCTCTTGCTACTAAAACCCCTCTTGTATCACCTATCTGATCTGCATGATTAAGCATAGAACTTAACCTTTCAACACATAGGATGAACATATAAGGTGAAAGAGGATCTCCATGTCTCAAGCCCCTTGTGTGAACAATCCTTTCCCCTGGCTTATTATTCACCAACACTAATTATGATACTTTTTTTTTCGAATGGAAAACCTTTCATTAAAAGGATATTAGCATTATATTTGTCTCTCCGCCCATAAGACTGGAGCAATTACATCAGGGAAAGAACCTCACCATAGGCTAATATCACTAACATGCCATGTGATATCTGTTCCTTTCTTCTTCTTTCAGTATGAGCCTCATTCTACATGTCAAGCTTCAGCCCATGTGCTAAATCTCGTTCTACGTGTCGAGTTTTGATCTACATGCAGAGCCTAATCCTACATGCTATACCTCGATGACGTGTTCCGAAAGTTATCAAGTAGATTTCAAAGCTAGATAGATATTTTAAAACTTACGAATATTTTAAATATCCTGGAAATATTTATATATGAGATATTTCCAGTAATATTAGATAAACTTGTTTTTAAAGTAACACAATTATAATATTTTAATGAATTCTAAAAATATTATAATTATAGATAATTACTTAAATGAAATATTTTAGTTGTTTTAAAATATTAAGATATTTAACTTATTAAGATATTTAACTTTACGTTGAAAACTCTAAAATTAATGTAAATGATTTATTATCTTTGAGTAATTAACGATACTTTATCATTTTAAATAATGAAGAATAAATATTATTTTATAAACTTTAGTTTATAAAATAATATTTTATCTTAATTCCTCTCAATGTTTTATTTAAAACTTTAGTTTAAATAAAACACTTATGAGTTTTCAAATAAGTGTTTAAACTCATCGTTAGATCATTTTAAGGATTCTGAAATGAAGGACTTGGATTAAATACCCAAGTCCCTACCCTTTTCTCTTCACTTTTTCCTTTCTTCCTTCTCTCTCTCCCATGCACATCCAACCCGATTGCTCCCTCCCTTCACCGTTCAGTTGCTTCTCCAGCCGGCGCCACCACCCATCATGGCGTCTCACCTCCACTACAGGCCTGTTCTCCTCCCACTGGCGAGCACTACCCCACCGATGGTGAGCTACACTAGCAGCCTTCTCTCTCTCTTTATTCCTCCAAGCAAATGTGTCTTAAAGGTTATTCTTCCTCCTAGCGCCGCCATACACGGCCAAAACAGTCGATGAGCACTTCCACCAGGACCACCACATCATGGGCTTCCTCCCCATGTCCTCCTTTTCCTCTACCTCTCTCTCTTTCTCCAATGGGTCTCCATAATTACCCATTTGGTTGCACCACCGTCCATCATCATGCATGGCTACCCACGGTGTTTCACCACCACCATCTTTGTTCCTCCCATCACCATGACCTTCCCCAATAATCTTCATGCCCAACGGAGCTGTACACAACCCTCACTTTCCAAGGCACAAGTTGCACCACTTGTGGCCACCACCTCGCCACCACTGCTCCACCACATCTTCCTCTACCTTTCCCTAACTTCCCATGAAGTTCTATGGCCTTCCTCCACCTCAAGCATCCTCTCTCCTTTTCGGATTCACTGTCAACGACGTGATGCCGCCGTGCCCCGCCACCTTTGACCACCACAAGGCCACCTTAAGCCTTTCCAAGACCACGCCTAGCTATTCTCAAGCCCAAATCGCCACTTTACGTGGTGGACAACCACCGTATGCAGTGTTACCACCATGTACAACTCCTCCGACATTTTGATAGTGATGGGCAGCAAGCGACACACGGGTTATTCCGTCGATGGTATAACCCTCTATCTCTAGTTATTTACGTTTATAGTAGTTGATTGGTTAGTTAGTAGTTGTGGAGTTCGCTACGTAGTTGTGAAGTGAAGAGTAGCTATGAAGTGTTGGGCTTGACTATGTAGTGTTGTGGACTATACTGTGAAGCAGGCAAGAGATGGATGTCGTAGTTGTGATACGGCATGAAGTGTGAAGGGAGTAGTGCATACTCCGTGTACTACAGCAACTCATCGTGTGACATGCGCTGTAATGATGTGTGGCGTAGAATGAAGGAAGTGCACGTGAAGGGCACTTCGTGTTGTATGGCAATGCACCGTGTGATGTGCGTCACGATAATAAGTGTTGTAGTGAAGGGAGTATGCGTGGTGCGTACTCCATGTTGCGTAGCAATGTACCTTGATGCGTACATTGTAGCGATGTGTGTCGTAGTGTGGATGGAAGAGAGTTCACGTGAGTGTACTCTGTGCTATCTCGTGATACACCGGATGCCGTGTCACGAAGGGTTGGATGGCGTAGCAGAGAAGCGTGGAGTGTATGGTGTAGCGTCAGAAACTATAGAACAGTGTCCCGAAGCAGTGGTGATATGGCCTGTAATCCGAGGTGACAAGTGTCACCTTGTGGTTGACTTGTGGCTAAGAGTATATGGAAGTGGTGAAAAGGTATCAGAGAGTGCAATGGAAGCATGATGGGCATCGTGCTATAACTCGAGAATTTGTCTCAAGCTTCATAATGACAGAGACTGATCGGTGCAAAACTGCAAGTGCACAGTATCGTAATTTAATAGTAAAGTGATAAGAAGAGTATCGTTCTCAGGGATTGGTACCTTACTTTTGATAATTACCAAAATTATACTAATCTTGATTTTATCTAGAGGAATCACTAAGATTTTTGCGGTTGTAATTTAAACTCAAATCAACTCAAAGAAAAATATGCAAAGAAAATAAAACTAACGTTAGAAAATCAAATTAATGGGAAAGAAAACTTCTAGGAAATCGATTTCACCAAATTTATCACTATGCTCTACTCATTCAACTAATTTAATTTAATTCTTTTTGTTTATTAGCAAATCTCTAATTCATCCAAAAGCCTCTTTCATTAGTCAATTGGAAATTATTGTTGTTCATCAATTTACACAAGAATATGCAAATTAATAAAACAAGAAAACAATAAGACCAATGATTTAAATACCACATAGGTTCATACAAGTCTTTCGATCTCTATATTTACCTATGCCGAAATATTCAAGATCTACCCTATAATTTCCTCTTTCGATAGCAAATCACAAGATTAAAACATCATCTAATCAATGGCCAGTTAATTAGAAGCAATAAATTTAGAATAAATCAGATAAACAAAGAGATAATTGCCTTAAATTAGCATAGACAATCAAGTATAGTTCGGAACTAGGTTACATCGTTTTTTTAGAATAAATAAAATTTAGCTCATGTTAAAAATGGAATTCAACATAAATGAATTCACCATAATTGTTCTGAGAATATTGAAAGGAAAATAAACACTGAAAAATACTCCTCGCAATCGTAACTCGTCTTCAAAAACTCCAGGAAATGATTCACTGCTTCTCTCTCGTCTGTACCCGTGTATGATTTCAACGTACGTGCAATGTGTGGAACTATCTCTCCAAAAAAGATGACCTGAATTCTTCTAGTTGTGTTTTTCTCTCCCAAAAATGTGTTCTCCCATAAAAAATACGGTCATATGATGAAAAATCACTTTATATACCCTGACGGCGGAAAAACCCTAGATCTGTAAAATACAATGTTCGCTCGAGCGGGGTGTCGAGCGAGCATCGAGCGTTCAACTCTACCTGAATTCGCTCGAGCAGCTTGTTAAGCGCACATCGAGCGTTCAACTCTACCTGACTTCGCTCGAGCGTCCAATGTCTCTGCTCGAGCGATCTTGTTTTCTCGCAACCCGCTCAAACTCACTGTCGAGCGGCCTCGAGCGTTTAAATCTGCCTGAATTCGCTCGAACGCCCAAATTCCTCCGCTCGAGCGATGTGGTAAATCTGCAATATGAAATTCTGCAAGTCATCAAATACCCCCAAACTTACAACTTTGTTTGTTCTCAAACAAAAAGAAAAGAAAATGATACTTTAGGCAATATCAACTAGACCCCAAAGGGAAGTATCATCACTCACCAAGCTTTTTATGAATTTAGATTTCATCACTAGTATCTTACTCTTTTAACATCAAAGATAGTAAGAAAATCAATCAAAAATTTTGCAATTTGTCAAGCAAGAGTTAGGCGTTTACTTCAACCTAAAGTTAAGACCTTGAGTGTGTGTGTGATATAGTCAATTTAACCTCAAATCACCTGCAAACTCAGATAAGAGTAGAACAACTAAAATCAGAAGAATTCTCTCAAAACATAACCCCATAAGTTCAATTTTCAGAAATCCTCTCCACTAATGTAGTCAACACCAAAATCAGAGATCAAAAGGTCTTTAATAAGGTTGTAATGATAGGCCACAGGGTGAGGGTTAAGAAAGAACTGGATATGGAGAATCAAAGCAAACTGGGAAAATACTTGGTGAAAAGAACACTAAAAGAGATATCCACATGATTCAAATCATAGCTCTTTCTTGGCAATATGCTCATACTGGTGACATTAATGTTGCTGTAATTACTGAAGCAATACCAACAACTCCCTTAACAAAATTTGAGGTGATACCCACTCCGCTTAGTGACGACTTTTTTTTTTCATTCACTTTCTTTCTTTTTCTTTTCTTCTTCTTCTTCTTCTTCTTCTTCTTCTTCTTCTCTCTCTTTTTTTTTTCTTTTTTTTGTTTTCACACTTTGATCAAACAGAACAAATATAATACGGATCATTATCTTTCAACTAATTTTCTCTTTAAATGTAAATGTCCACCAAAGTATTTTCTCAAACTATCAAAAGTAGATTCATTGTTTTTCAGGCTTAGAGCGGGAATGGTTTATGTAGTTCAAAGAACAAATAAAGGCTTATGTAAAATAAGGCTCGTGTAAAATAAGGCTCAAAGGGTTTGACTATGGAAACACACCATGTAATGATGGCATGATATTTAGGACGGCTGAGAAAGTTTTTTTTTTATGACAAAGAAATGCCTAGATCATTTCTCTAATATTTGGTATCAACTAGGATTTCGCCTTAAGGACCTATCAACAGATTCTAGAGCAAAGCAAAATTGAACTTCCCTCTTTCAATTAATTCAACTTCTTCTCTTCATAAGCAAAATGGAATAAAAGAAAAAAATGACTATGTGCTCAATTATGTTCAAGGTCAAAGATTTAAACCAAAGTACCCACAAAACTCTACTTGACATAAATGAAATTTTTGAAAATTTTTCTCAAAACCATCTTCAATCACAAATTTCAGAGTCATAGAGAATTCAATCTTACTCCAATGCATGCTTGGTAAGAGAATCAAACAACCCAAGACTTATAAAACAAGAGGATCAAATGATTATAGGAGTTTACACCCCCAAACTTAAACTAAACAATGTCCTCATTGTAATGCAAAAGTAAAAATGATTGAAGAAATGAAAGGAACTTTCTTGGTTTCATGGTGAATCTTTTGTAGTTTATAATTTTTCAGCTCTTTATTCATGCTAAATAAACCTGCATCAAAATCTAAATTATTAAAAATAAATAAATAAAAAAATAAAAAAAAAATGAAAGAATGAAAGAAAGTTCTATGGGTTGCCTCCCATAAGCGCTTGTTTTAAAGTCTACAGTCAAACTTTTCAATCTTCATCAATTAGGATCTCCAAGATGAATAAATGCATAGTTCCTCTCCACTTGTTCTCCATAGTAGTGCTTCAATCTCTGACCATTAACTTTGAAAATATTCCCTGTCTTGTCCTTCAAGTCTGTTACTCCAAAAGAGAAAACTTTATCAATTGTATAAGGACCTGTCCATCTTGATTTTAACTTTCCCAGAAAGAGTCTGAGTCGTGAATTGAAGAGTAAAACCTGTTGTCCTGGTATAAACTCACGCCTAAGAATCTGTTTGTCATGCCACTTCTTCATCTGTTCTTTATATATCTTTTCATTTTCATATGCATCATTCCGGAATTCATCCATCTCATTCAATTGAAGAAGTCGTCTTTCACCTGCTGCATTCAAATCAAAGTTAAACTTTTTTACAGCCCAATAGGCTCTATACTCCAACTCCACAGGAAGATGACACGCCTTTCCAAACACTAATCGGTAAGGAGACATCCCGATAGGTGTTTTAAAGGCTGTACCATATGCCCACAAAGCATCATCAAGCTTTTTCGCTCAATCCTTTCTATTGGTTTTGACCGTCTTCTCAAGGATGTTCTTGATTTCTCTATTTGAAATTTCAGCTTGGCCATTAGTTTGAAGATGGTAAGTGCTATCTTGTGCTTTACACCATATTTAGAAAGAAGATTATCAAACAACTTGTTGCAAAAGTGAGTCCCTTCATCACTAATAATAGCTCATGGAGTGCCAAATCTTGTGAATATATTCTTGTGCAAAAATTTGAGCACTACCTTTGCATCATTTGTTGTTGTAGCAATTGGTTCCACCCATTTTGACACATAATCAACTGCTAACAAGATATAAGCAAAACCAAAAGAAGGAGGAAAATGCCCCATGAAATCTATTCCCCAAACATCAAACAACTCAACTTCTAAGATATTTTTCAATCGTAACTCATGACGCCTTGAAATATTTCCCATACGTTGGCACCGGTCACAAGTTTTCACCAAAGTATAACTATCACAAAAAATAGAAGGCCAAAAGAACCCACTTTGAAGTACCTTGGCTGCTGTATGGGTGGCTCCAAAGTGTCCTCCATATGATGATGAATGGCAATGATGGAGAATGGCTTGCATCTCTTCTTCTGGCACACATCTTCGAATGATTTGATCAGGGCATCTTTTGAACAACAAAGGTTCATCTCAAAGATAATATTTCACATCATGCAAAAACTTCTTGCGTTGATGG
>QGSO01000282.1:0-180000 GCA_011037825.1 Carya cathayensis | reverse complement strand
AAATGGAATTCAACATAAATGAATTTACCATAATTGTTTTGAGAATATTGGAAGGAAAATAAACACTAAAAAATACTCTTCGCAGTCACAACTCGTCTTCAAAAACTCCAGGAAATGATTCACTGCTTCTCTCCCGTCTGTACCCGTGTATAATTTCAACGTACGTGCAATGTGTGGAACTATCTCTCCAAAACAGATGACTTGAATTCTTCTAGCTATGTTTTTCTCTCCCAAAAACGTGTTCTCCTGTCAAAAATACGGCCATATGATGAAAAATCACTTATATATACCTTGACAGCGGAAAAACCCTAGATCTATAAAATACGATATTTGCTCGAGCGGGGTGTCGAGTGAGTATCGAGTGTTCAACTCTGCCTGAATTCGCTCGAGCAGCTTGTCGAGTGCACGTCGAACGTTCAACTCTGCCTAACTTCGCCCGAGCGTCCAATGTCTCCGCTCGAGCGATCTTGTTTTCCCGCAACCTGCTTGAGCTCATTGTCGAGCGGCCATCGAGCGTTTGAATCTGCCTGAATTCGTTCGAGCGCCCAAATTCCTCCGCTCGAGCGATGTGGTAAATTTGCAATATGAAATTCTACAAGTCATCAGAGACGCATTTGTGGATGCAGTCCTCTTGTTAAGTGGCTAGAACTGTAAAACAGTGTCCTGAAGCAGTGATGATATGGCCTGTAGTCCGGGGTAAAGGGTGTCACCTTGTGGTTGACTATGGCTAAGAGTATATGGAAGTGGTGAAAAGATATCGGAGAGTGCAGCAGAAGCATGATGGGCGTCGTGACGTAACTCGGGATTAGTCTCTAGCTGCGTGACGTGACAGAGGCACATTTGTGGATGCAGTCCTCTCCTATATAGTGTTGAGATGAACTTGTACAGGACCGGGAAGTAGGAAGAGTCCTATTGATCTGGTCTAAGTGAGTTGGTATTGGAGTATGGAACTTATTTATACAAGTAGGCGTTCATTGGAGTTATAAGTTGTTCTTAGGTGATAAAAGTGGATAAGGCCAGATACCAGACAGGTTTACCATATGTAATGGGTAATTTGTCCTGAGCATGGTTACATGGTGTTTTAGGCCCAAAGTTAGCTTGAATTCATGTAGCCTTACTGGTTAGGAATGAGGATTTTGTATGGGCTAGGATACGTGAAGGTAGTGACGAGTATATCATCTAAGGTTGGAACGTATGACTCTGTCGGTCGGAATCATGTGTAGGAATGTGGAAATAGAAGAACGAGATGGAGGTCTTAGTGTCTTAACCCTAAGGTGAATCATGAGGATTCACTTTAAGGAATAAGACTCTGAAGGTTTTAGCATAGTAAATAGGACGTAAGAGCTTAGGGATGGACGGAGAGTGTTCCAAGTGAGGCATAGTTCTATTTTTAGAATAGTTCCTTATGCATTAGATAGATGATGACGTAAGGTTATGTGTATGCATGTAGGTTGCCATCTGACACGCACACGAATGGACTGCATGGACTGAGTATGGCATGAAGTCCAGGTAAGTGTTGCGTTCGTACTCTTCTAGAGTTTTCTTTATACAAACGAAGAAGAAAATGAAAGCTTTTCTCAAAAAGGAAAACAAAAATTTTTCTCAACGAAGACACGTTTTACGAAAGAAAAAGAAAATGAAACATAAGTTTCTAAGTATAAGTACGTAGCAGCCCTCCTTGGCAGCCCTTTTTCCTGCACCCAAAGTATGTACGTTTATGCATGTGAATGGATGCTATAAATAATACGTATTGTATATATGCTCACGAAAGGAAATGAAATGAAGTTTTAAAGGACACGTAAGAACTGTTAAGAACTGTAATGACTGAAATTGTAATGGATTGTTTAAAGAAAACTATTTTTCTAAATAACTTTCTCTCGTAAAAATGACTCTTTCTAAAACAACTTTTACAAAAAGAAAAAAAAAAACTATTTTCTTTTAAAGAAACTTCTTTTAAAACGACTTTTACAAGAAAAAGAAAGAAAACTTTTTCTTTTAAATGACTCTATGAACTGAAGAACTGTAAGAACTATAAGGACTGAAATGAAAGAATGGACTGTAATGGAAATGAAAGCATTATAAAGGAATGAACGGACTGAATGCATGATATATGAAGATACGTAATGGCCACATGAATGGAATGGAAATGGTACCAATGAAAGGACTAGACGGGACAAATTGCAATGCTGGGTAAGTAGTACTGGTAGTGCACCCAGTGCTGCACCCTGACCGAATGGATTCCCAACCCGTAGCCACGGGCGGAATCAGGTCCAAAAGACCGCTAACCCAAACACAAGGGGCATAACAGTGTGCTATGGCCAATGAAAGTGAAAAGAATGAACGTATGCATATTAAGAAGGAATGCATGTATGTATGGAGGAACGGAATGCATGAATGTACGTAAGTAAGAAAAGATAAACGCGTGAATGTATGTATGCATGAATGTATGTAAAAGGATGAATGCATGTAAAGCCTCTTTAAGAAATGAAGGCAAGCGATGCATGGGGAACTGTTTTAAAGAAGAAAGCATTTTTTAAAGAAAAACTCCACCTCACAACGTTTTAAAAATGAAAAGAATGTCTATGCATGCTATGTACAATATGTATGTATGGAATGATAACGGCATGACTGAAAACCTATGTTATTATATTTTGACTGTATGAAGTAATGCTTACGAGTCATCAACTCATTTTAGTTTTTATGTGTGCCCTCCCAGGGACAAGATGAGCATGACAGGTCAGGACGAGCACAGTCTAACGGGAAGAGCACGAAGGCCCAGGCAAGATATTTTGTATGAGAAACTTTAATTATGAAATTCAATGTTTTCTACTATAATATTTTAATTAAGAAAATGAATTTTATTTATAACATGGAATCTTTTATATCTTGGCATGGAAGGAAAAGAAATTTTAAAAAGAATCGTAATTTCCGTTGATTTTTTTTCAAAATCATTTTGAAAAGGACCCACCACGAGGACGGGCGTTACATGCCATGCCTTACAAGCTTATGTGCTACTTCATTACAATTTCTCATAGCATATCTAATTTCACAAACTTAGAAACAACTCATAAGCTCCTTAGTATCCTTGATCACATTTCCAACCAAAGCCATCGAGGGTTCTAACTTTTGCAATTCGTGTACTAAGGTTAAGACATCACTTTCTATTATAAGGTGTTGAATACCCAAGTGGACAATCGGCTGTAGTCCCCTGAATATTGCAAGCATTTCAATACTTGTTGCATCCCTAACTTCTTGTTCATTCTTGCTGGCTACCATAAGAATATCTCCTTTACAGTCTCTCAAAATGGCCCCAATGCCAGCATTATGTTGGTTCAAACAAATGGCCCCATCCACATTTAATTGAAGACTCTTGGAAGGGGAAACTCCCATCTGCAATGGTGTCTCACAACCTTCAGTGGTTGGCCACGGGTTGCCTTATAGACATGCTAGACAGCCAAGGCATCGGCTATAGCTTGCTCAATATGGATGCACTTGTCTTCAAAGGTTGATAAATTGCGCCTATACCAACAGCTCCATGAGACCAAGAAGAATAACTTCAACTGATCTTTCTGCTATAAGCCACTTGTGTAACTAGCAAGATGCCTATACAATTTTGGTAGGTCTGATGAGAGGACAATAGGCAAGTGTTTTTCCCAAACCTCTCTTACTAAAAGGCAGAAACATAGTGCATGACCTACATCTTCAGTTTCAGTGTTACAGAACTTACAGATTTCTTCATTCAATAACTTTCTTTACATCAGATTATGCTTAGTTGGCAGGCTTTCTTTTCAAGCTTTCCATGCAAATATCTTGATCTTAACTAGAAGATTCAAATTCCATTCAAATTCCATATGTCCTTCCATAGCTTTTGCAGCCCCATATTTCTCAAGCCCTCACTATCCATCTTATTCTGCTTAGCCTTTTTGAATACCCGATAAGCACTCTTTACACTGAATTTGCCAAGTGGTTCAGGGTCCCAAATAATCTTTTCTTCATATGTGCTACTACTCAGAACTATTTTTAGTACTTCATTTGCTACTTGTGCAGGTAGCAAGGTCTTTATCTTGTCCACATCCCACCATTTGGATTGAGAGTCAATTAGGCTATCAACTCTTGCTTCATGGTCATATGCTACTGCAGTTTCTTCATTTCTGCCCAGAGGTGGATGGCTAGGTATCCAATTATCCTCCCATACTTTGATAGTCTATCCTGATCCCACTCTCCACTTGTAGCCCAATGCCAAATATTTCTTGGCCTCCCAAATCCTCTTCCATGCAAAGCTAGGATTAAAGCCTAACTTAGACTCCGGAAAAGACTCTTTTGGGAAGTACCTTGCTTTGAATACCTTGTGGATCAAAGTAGCTAGTTCTTGCATGATTATCCAACCTTGCTTTGCTAAGAGAGCATCATTAAAATTTCTAAGATCCTTGAACCCCAATCCTCCAACCTGTTTATGAGCACATAGCTTGGTCCAACTAACCCAATGGATTTTTTGTTCCTCTTGTTTCTGCCCCCACCAAAACCGTGCCATCATTTGCTCCACCTCATGACAAAATATAATAACAAGCATAATATTCTTGAGTTTGTTAGCAATCACTTTGGATATTATATTATACACCACATTACATTAACTAATTGGTTTTGAATCACTAACCAGTTTAGGGACTAAAACCTTTGGAATTAATGCAATGTATGTATAGTTAAGAGAATGAGAAAATGTACCACCATTTAGAAAGTCCAAAACTGCCTTACTCACATCATCTCCAATAGTGCCCCAATGATTATGATAAAAGAAAGCACCATATCCATCTGGCCCTAGTGATTTCAAAAGGGCCATCTTGTGCACAGCCCCCTCTAGTACTTCTGCTATGGTAAAATTCTGGGACAATTTATCATTCATATCGACAATAACTTTGGGCTCCAAATCTTTCTGACACGCATCAATAGTTTCTGTTGTAGGACTAGCTGAATTGAATAAAGCTTCCAAGAACATCTTAAATTCCCCTTCTATCTCAACTAGTTCATGAACCAATCTATTCTAATTGTTGCATATCTTCTTGATTAAATTTTTCCTAGTCCTCTTATTAGCACATACATAAAAGTATTTAGTATTTATGTCCCCAAATTGGTACCTATTCTTTTTTGCCCTCTATTTTCATTTTAAATTTTCCTAATCCAGCATAAGACCCAACTCCTCCTATAGTCTCTTAATCTCCTATGTATCGTGGCCCCCTTCTTCAACTTGTAGTTGTTTTAGACTCCCAGTCTTCACTTTTATTTCCTTTCCCCTATCCTTAGCATTGTTTAATCCATCTCAACAGTGCTTCACTACATTGTTGACCTCAACAGTGCTCAACTATATTGTTGAAGCAAATTTTGACCATGGATACTGGCTCCAACATTATAAAACCCTTAATCCATTCTACCTCAATAAGTCTGTCACAATCTTCTTCCAATGCCCAATATGCTTCATATTTGAACAGTTTTGTATTAAGCCCAACTCTTGGCATGGACCACTACCATGTGCCTCTGTTTAAAAAACATCATACGATAGATAGACCGCTCCCCGTTAAGGCGAAAAAAAAAAAAAAAAAAGGGTTATAGCCTAGCTGACTTCTAACCTCAATCATTAGGACATTATATCAGTAATGTAATCTAATATATATATATATAAATATATATATATATATAATAATTTAATATATAATGGATTTTATTGTGTATTACATGCATTTTACATGATTAATATTTGAATTTTTTTTTTTTACATGTATTTAGTTAAAAAGGTAATTAGTTGTTTCTAGCTTTATTTATTTTTGACAAAATTTAGTTTTTTGCTTTAATATATTTTTGTTATTATAGACAATGTTCAATACATTAATATTATGGTTTTCAACATGACTTTACTTTTATATATATATATAATTATGTTTTTCTAACAAATTTTTTTTCTTGGAAAAATTTAATAACACATGGGCTTTTGTTAAAAAATTTTTAAAAAATAGTACAGCCCAGAACCCGAATTTATAGGTTCCAAAAATCAAGTTTCATCTGGGTTATGAGTCGGATATAACCAAGTAACCGGTCTGGAATTCGGATGAACAATCAGAGTGAGATAAAGAATGATATATAGAGAATTTTAAGAAGTAGTTAAAATAGAAAAAAAAATGATTTTTAGCTAAAATTCAGCCAAACTTTTGTTCAGCACAACGTAAATGCTCAGAATGAATGGTAATAACAAACTGAAACATCTTTATTTACGTCATTTTAAATCACTTTCTACTTGTTAAAATATTGGGAACGGAACCTTCAGCCGAGAGGTGAATGCGAGATATGTTGGCCTCGGATCAATATATGTTGTACATTTATTATTGCAATTAATGATGATTTTGGCTTGTTGTGGTTGTATTGTCAAGTGGGTATGTGTCAATTCACTGGATTTGAAATTAGTTTAATGATACTTTATAATAATGCCACTCTTGGAAAACAACTTATCGTCTTACATTATATAAATCTATTATCTAATGATGCTTTGTAACTAAAATTTGGAATGCAATATTAGATATCCTCCAGCAAATATTTGCAATGCAATATATGAACATACACACAAAATACATGCATGCATTTACGTGTAATTATATATATAACATTATTTACATATATATTATAAATATGCATGTCTCTAAATTGTCAAAAAATAAATAAATAAACTCAGTTCAGGGCAACTGGCTATACTCATCCTGAAGATATATATATATATATATATCCTTCCCTTGTGAGAAAAGAGATTAAGCAGTAAGTAGATTAATGAAAACTACTTATCGGGGGGAAAAAGGAGGGAAGAGATTCAGTTCAAACATGTTAGGATAATTTACCTACCTTAATTAGATTAGTATTTTGTTTGAGATTATAATAATATTATGCAGTAAATATTCTAGGTTAAAATACTTTGTATTTAGGTATAAATTGTATTTCCTTTATTACAGACCTTATTACACTATAAATAGGACAATCCTGTACATTATCAATACACATTGAATTTTAGAGTTTTGTCACCTACGGTTTTCTATATGGTATCATAGAGGACACAATCCTGGTGCCTCTATTTGCTATTGTCCATGTCACACCTTTTTGTAAGAGTTCGGCTACTCAACCGCCCACTGTATATACAACCTCCGCACTCCAGCCCATGTGGCTATTTTATTTTTTTATTTTTTAAACGTTGCACATCTTTTCTTTTCATTTGAAGTATCTCTTTCCCAGAAACCCCTTTAGTCGTCGTCACCCCCCCCCGGCGGCCAAACATTGTCCTGCATCCTTCCCCCCAGCCAGCGTACGTTGTCCCACTTCCCCATTTGGCGTCATCCTTCCCCCACCACCCAGCTGATTGTCGCAGCAGGCTCAGCATTGTTCTGTTATTCCGCGTTCAAGAAAAGGAAAGATTTTGTATAGAAAATAAATGAAGAGGTTGGAACTAATTTGCGAAGCAGACCTTGCAAATTTCTAACAAAACAGCTACTGAGTTTTTTGAATGAGGTTGAGATATTCCCCTAACAGAGGCAAAGATGGAGTTTTTACTCTTAAGTGAAGATGAATTGAAGGGACCCAAATCTTTGCGGCGTGTTTAATTTATAAACAAAACGTAGAAGAGTTCACGAACTTCCTAAAAGAAAACCGAAATCATTCAAGAAGAAAATGCTACTCTGTGCAATGTTCTATTGCAGGGAATACCGGGACAAGGAAAGAGCAGATGAAGTTAATTTCAGAAATTTATTTTCCTTAAAGTTCGGTAATACGACTTTCCTAACCAAGATAAGTCTTGTTAAAATTTTCTTTTCTTTCTTTCCGGTTTCTCAGCAACCAAACAGCTAAATACTGCCAAAAACCTCAAACTGAAGTCCTAACGACACTCTTGAGTTATGAAAAATGTCGCCGATGCTTAAAATTTGCAGAAATGAGATGGGTAACAGATAATGGGTGCTAGCTGGGCAAGATGGGTTGAAGGAGAGAGGCAGTGGGCAAGAGAGAAGAAGAAGGGTTGAGGGAGAAGGATCTGGTTGGGTGATTTTGCAGAGAAGAGAGGCCTGGGCAAGGGAGTGGATTGAGTGAGAGAAGAAGAAGGGTTGAGGGAGGAAGAGGTCTGGGCGAGGGGGAGATCGAGTGGAAGAACCGGTATAAAGGCAATCGACCGGGTTTTCCACATTGGGAGTGCGGTGTGTGCTAGTAAACCGGGGGCTGAGTAGATTTTTTCTTTTTGTAATGGGCGTTGGTGTTCCCTTGCTATTTTGTTGATAGTCCACTGCGGTTGCTACATCGGTTATATTCCACTTGACAGATGCAGCTTCTTCACACTTTCAGCTCCGTGAATTCTTATATTTTCAACAAAATCAACCCACCATACAACACTTGTGTTGTCTATGATTATGTGCAAAAATCGTACAATTCTAAATCATACGCACCCATATGCACCTCCTAAGTATGTTGTGCATCTAGCCACACACTCCACGCACCGATCACTACTTCGGCGCATCCTTGCACACGCAGCACGCAACCCAATTCGTTTGCTATAGTTTGATCCATCTTTCAACTAATTACAATCCACTTTTGGCCCAACCTATCACAAGTAAGCCTTTCTCATTTTTTGTCCATCTATTTTTTATCGCAAGCCCACACCACTCTTGGCCCAACCCACCCCAATCCAACCCATCCACCTCATCTATCTAGTCATCTTTCTAGTCAGACACCACGTCATTTGTTCACTGTTAACCCAAAAAACCCTCTCAAAATGTCTTCTTCTCCCCCACCTTGATAATATTGCTTTTCCCAATTAACTATATTTTAGATGGAGCCAATTATAATACGTGGACTCAAAACATAGAAGTGTTTCTGCATAGCCATAAAATGTGGTGTTATGTCTCGGGAGATACTGTTGCCCCTAAGCAAGAAGAGAGTGAAAGTACTGAAGTCTATGCAAGCCACCTTGAATATTGGCATAGTGTACACTAGAAGATCCTTTTTTGCTTTATCAACACTCTAATTTGCTCCCTAAACTCACTCATGATTCTTCTTTGCAATTTCATTTCGAGACTAAATTTTACCAATGCAACAAGAATCAAGACAATCTATTGTTGATTTCTATTCTCAAGTTAATAATTTATGGGAACAACTATCTGTTGCAGATCCTTGGTTGGGATGTTCTGAAGATATTGACCTATTTGTGGCCCATCATGATCTTTGAAAGTTTATGCATTTCATAGTGACCCTTCTTGAGGACTTGGTGTAACGCCCCGATCTCGGAGGTTCAAAGAGTTAGCTCTTATAACCTGATAAGCACTTCGAAAAACTTCTATCATACCTTTCATATCCAAAATATATTTGCAAAGACTCCAAAACCAAACATAAATTCCTCTAATATAATTAACTATACATATCAATCCATCAACTCCTCAATACCATAATCCAAATAAAATAAAACAACTTATCCACATGTCTCTATTAACATAATGAATTTAAATAATACCTTAGCTGTCTTCATAATCATCTGAATATACTAAAATCAAATTACTTAATAAATAAATCTTCCAACAATACTTGTACTCCAAGATACTCAACCACAACCCTCAACTATTCTTGCCACATACTCCATTACTCTTCAGCTTTATCATCAAAATCATACTAAAAATGTTATGGAGATAAGGGGGTGGGTTATCAACAACTGAGTAAACGAAGAAACTATACTAGTATGTAAACATGAGCATTTAAAGAGTTCAAAATGCATAATAAAACTTTTACTTTCAAAATGCAAAATCTAAACAAACACTTTCAAAATACAAAAAACAAAACATATTACAAAATATCAGAGCGAAGTTCTCATAAAAACTTTCTTATTCCAAAAATCCTTTAGCATATCGTAAACTGAAATATCATCTTCATATTGCATCAGAGCATCATACAGGGACAGAAACCATGTTTAACCCTCGTGTTGGGGTTATAAACCACAATTATACTTGTGGCTCGGCCATATACCATGTTTAACCCCCGTGGTAAAATTATAAACCACCATTATACTCATGGCTGGGTTGTATGCCACTATTATAACTATGCCAAGGTCGTATGCCACTATTATACCCATGGCGGTTAACAGAAACAAAACAAACATATCATCATAAACAGATTATATTAAGATGCAAAATCAAAAAATTTTGCCAAAGTTTTGCAGCTTACACATCATATCATAATAGAATACAAAGTAGTTTCAGATTGTTTTATATATTCAACAAAGTAAAATCAAAGTACGTTCATTTTAACCACAACAAAATTTAAAAATCTCATTTTTGCTCTTTTTATAAAGTTCAAAAACAATATACAAAAATAAGCTCATGTCTATACCATTCATGACAAAAGTACTTTATCTTTCATAAAAAGTCATAAGTAATACCAAAACAAATATTTGAGGTTACTTTTCAGATTTCTTTTCAAAAACAACCATATATATTTTCAAAAGTCAACCTCATTTCATTTTCTTTTTATGCAAAGTCTAGTATAAAAATCCCGCTTACCTCACTTTTACAACGCATTAACTTAGTCGTGAGTTCAACATCTAAGTGTTTCACCACCTAGATCAGAAAGTACTCGTTGAGTTTTAATGATCGAAAATCATCGCCACTAATTCTATTGAATATTATCCGTACATAAATAAGTCGAACAAGCAGTCATGTAATCCAACTTTTGCGGCTATACTTACTTCAAGTGAAAAATTCCTATTTCTTAGCTTACCAACTTACTCTTACCATGTAACCAAAGTCAAATATTCACAAATAAATACAATACCCACTTTAAACAACCTCTGAGTTACTTATTAACTCTCAAAAGCAACTTATAACAGTTCAAATAAATCACTCCTCCACTCCAGTCTGTCATGTATTTATACACACTCCGTATCTCAACAAAATAGCCACTTAAACACTCAAAATAGCCAACAATATTAACCCGACCAACAACATACAAGAAAAACAACTCCTTTATAGATCCTACTATTTAAACATAACCCAATCTTCCCAACAACTTCTAGCCCCAAAAATTCCAAATCCATCCAACATCCCCACCAACTCTTCTTGTAATTCACTAATTTATTCATGATAGCACAAAACTTCTACTCAACATGTATAACAGAATTTCTATGCTTTATGGGATAAAAGAGAGCAAGGGAGAAAATCTGGAGGAAAGATGACAACTAGGGATGTAACGGGTCTGGTCCAGTCTAATTTTGAACAAAATTTAGGACCAAACTGATATGCACCAGTTTTGCACTTTCCAAAACCGATTACATACCGGTTACTCTCCTAAATCCGTACTCCAATTTTATCAATTTTTGGTCCAGTTTAGTCCTGTTTTTCAATTTTAATATATTATATTATATATTATATAATATACATAATATAGTATATTATAATATATAATGATATAATGATAATATATTATAATATATAGTAGCATAGTATTAGTATAACTATTAATACAATAAACTATAGTGATATAAGATTTTAAAATTTAATATTATATTAATTAGTAATTTATCATATAATACAAAACTATTTTATATATAATTATATATTATATATAAAAATAATATAAAATATAAAAAATTAACATATATATGAACCGGTCCGGTCCGGTTTTAAAAAATGAAAAACCGAAACCAAACCGATTTTGACCGATTTTAAGAAAAATAAAATCGATATCGGACCAAACACACCGGTTCAATCCAATCTAGTTTACCAGTTTACCCTTTTTTTAACACCCCTAATGACAACGAGAATATTAGCAACAATAAGGATATCGTATGGCTATGCAAAATCGGCAAAGATAAAAAAAATAAAAGAAATAAAATCAATATGAATATACTTAAAATTGAATACCAATATTACTGGTGGCTAGGTAAACATCAAGAGAAAAAGGATTTCAAAATTTCAAAGAGAGAGGGAGAGAGAGAGAGAATATCTTATCACCATTCAACAAAGCTCGAAAATACCAAAACTACAAAATCCACCAAGGAAAACGCAGCGATGATACAGTGGATAGGAGAGAGAGAAAGTGAGAGGTAGAGTTTGATATGGGATGTTTGAGTATGAGAACCAAATTGTGTAACTGCAGGGACGTGGGCCGTACAGAACTCAGGGAAGAGAAAATCTCGGAAGGAAGAATCAAAGAAGTTGAAGGAAAGAGGTACTCAGCAAAAGAGCAACGTCTGGTGGGTTTCAAGGCTATCCTCGTGGGCTTTGTACTAGGCTGGCTTAGGCCCTGAGCCGAGTATTACACTTTTAGTCTATGTGGGCCTCTGTTTTGCATCGTACACCACTTCCAACTCTTCATACTATTGTTATTGAGCTAATTTCTAAAGAAAATCGAAGATTTACAATGAAGTTGCAATCTCTAGATTTTATTGTAGCTGCTACCTCTGAGGGTCTTTTGGCACTGCCTCTGGATCGTCGCCATCTCCATCATCAACTGAGACTACTTTCTACAAATGCTGCTAACACCCATGCCACTCTATCTCCAAATGTCGCAAACTATAGCACAATAATCAATCAAAGATCTCTATCTCACAGGCTTCCACTGTAGCTTCCACTACTCATTCTGCACTAGAGTCTTCTTCTTAGTCCACTTCACTCACTATAGTTGACATCAAGGTATTATTAATTCATCAGGTTTTATCCCAATCTTCAACTGTGTTGTCCGTCACCTTAGGTAAATCTTCTTAGTTTATTGACTCTGCGTGTTGTAATTACATGACCTCTGATCCTATCTTATTTCCCTAAAAGTATGCACTCTCACCTAATCCTATCATTCACACTGCTAATGGTCCTTATTTGCCTGTTAGCCATATAGGGTCCATTTCTTCCTTAACAATATCTATTGCAAACACATACTTGGTCCCCCAAACTATCCTTAAACCTAGTTTCTATTGGTCAACTTTGTAAGTTAGGTTTTATGCTAACCTTTTTCAATAATGGTGTTAATGTGCAAATTCTCATACGAATCCACTCGCTGGGACTGACCATTAGATTGGATGGCTATTCAAGCTCTCTTATTTGTAGATTCCCTCCCATGCATCTACACACATTGCTACTCTCACCACTTCCTCCCATTTATGGCATTTTCGGTTGGGTCATGCCTCTTTTTCTTATGTTCAGTTTTTACCCTCTCATTGTCATTTAAGGTCTATAGATTTTGAATCTTTTGATTTCGTTTCATGTCAACTTGGATGATAAACACATTTTTCGTTCTATAAAAGTGACTCATTTTCCTCGACATTTTTTTATTTGATTCATTCTGATATTTAGGGTCCCGCTCCCAATCTCATAAAGGACGGATCTCATTATTTTGTTTTCTCTTTTGATGATTATTCCTGCTATACTTGGATATATCTCTACCAGCATCATTCTAAACTTGCTTACTTTTATCAACGCTTTCATAAAATGGTACAAATTCAGTTTTCTCATACCATCAAAATTACAAACTCAATTTTCTCATACCATCAAGACTTTTCATTCAGAAAATGCTATGGAATACAATGGAAAATCTTTTCTTGGTTTCTTAAGTTAACAAGGAACATCTTTCATCAGTTGTGCCCATATATTTCTCAACAAAATGGATGAGCAGAACGGAAACACTGTCACATTCTAGACACTATAAGAGCCCTTCTTATTTTTGTTTCTATTCTTAAGAAATCTTGAGGTGAGGCTACTCTAAATATTGTCTATACTATCAGTTGCATTCCTTCTCCTACCATTCAAAATAAAACTCCTTTTAAACTTCTCTATGAAAAAATCTTCATTATTCACTGCTTCAAGTATTTGGTTGTGTATGTTTTGTCACTTTTCCTCCACATGAGTGTACTAAACTTGAATCACACCCTCGCTTGTGTTTTTTTTTTTTTTTTAAAGAGCTATTGTTGCTTTGACCTAATCACTAACTGCTTTTGTGTTTCTCGCCATGTGGATTTTTGGGAACACAAAATGTTTGCTAGTGTTTTTGAGTTTGCAACATCCTCCTCTACACACTCACCCATATTCATTGATCCCTCCATCGCGTTACTTCCCGACTCTTCTGCAAAGACTTCAAATTCCTAAACAATCCTCTTGCGGCTCCTCTTAATGGATCTGACACGTCTAATGGTCCTCTTGCTAAATTACATGCTCTAGAGTCCTCTCAAGTATTTGAACCTTGTCACCCCTTCTCATATTCAAGATTATCATTATTTTTCTACTCTCGGTACTCTCCACGAACCCCACACTTATCATGAGCCGAGTGTTGATCCTCATTGGCAAAAAGCTATGCCCTCACTAAAACTCAAAGTTTGGACTTACTGGTTCTACCTCGTGGAAAACTTCCAAGTGGATGTAAGTGGATCTACAAAATTAAGACCCAGACAGATGGATCTATGGACCATTATAAGGCATGCCTTATGGAAAAAGGCTTTGCCCAAGAGTATGTATTAATTAGGAAGAAACAATTGCTCCTGCTGCAAGATTCAACTCTTTTATATCATTAATTGCAATCAGAGCTCTTTTCAAATGGAAATTATTTCTGATGAATGTTAAAAATGTATTTCTCAATAGTGATCTTGCGAAAGAAGTATAAATGCACGCTCCACCTGGCTGTGAACATCCTCCACATTAAGTTATTCGTCTTCTTTGTGCTCTTTATAGGCTCAAGCAAGCTACCAATGCTTGGTTTGCCAAATTCAGCTTTGTAGTTGCTAAGAAAGGATTTATTCACAATTCATGTGACTCTCACTTTTTCTTTGTACTACTCATACTGGTACTATTCTTGTCCTTCTCAATGTTGATGATTTAATTATTATTAGCGATGATATCACTAGCATTAGAGACCTTCAGAATTTTCTCAAAATTTTGAAATAAAAGATCTGGGGAACTTAAACTACTTCCTTGGACTTTACGTCACATTGGGTGTAGATGGTTATTATCTTTTTCAAGCCAAATATGCTTCTGATTTACTTTCTAAGATTGGGTTGACTGATAATCAAATAGCTAGCAGTCCTCTAGAATACATGCTTAGCTTATCGCCACTAATGGTACGACTATTTCCGATCCCACCCTCTACAGACAATTGGTTGGTAATCTCATTTACCTCACTATTATACGGACAGGGATTTTTTATGTTGTTCATCTAATTAGTCAATTTATGATCAGTGCGCCACACTCCACTCATCCACTCATTATGTTGTCGTTCTTCGTATTCTATGTTATGTCATGAGCACTTTGCTACATGCATGGACTTCACTCTCCTTCTTCTTTTGAGCTCCGAGCTTACTTTGATGCTGATTAGGCTGGTGATCTCACTGATTTTCACTCCACCACTAGCTTCTTCTTTTTTTTAAGGACATCTATGATATCTTGGCATAGCAAGAAACAATCAGTTGTATCTCGATCTAATACTAAGGCTGGGTATCATGCATTAGCTGACCCCACTTTTGTACTAAGGTGGCTTCGATGGTTCTTAGCAAACATGGGCGTTCAGCAAAAGACTAGTTCTTCCTTCATTGTGATAATTACAGTGCTATACAAATTACTCATAATGATATCTTTCATCAACGCATCAAACATATCGAGATAAATTGTCATTTTGTTCATAATCACCTTCAACAAGGCACTTTGCACCTTTGTTCCATATCCTCTAAAGACAATGTTGCATATCTTTTTACAAACTCTAATCCACCAGTGGACTCCAGTGGACTCCCTCAAAGAAACAATCGGTTAGGTACTCTTGTTTCCAAACTCCAGTGGACTCCACGCACCACCTTGAATTTGAGGGAGAATGTTAACATATATTTACCTACCTTAATTAAATTAGTATCTTGTCTAAGATTCTAATAATATTATGGTAATATTCTGTAAATATTCTAGATTAGAATATTTTGTATTTGGGTATTAATTGCATTTCCTTTATTACACAAACCTTATTATAATATAAATAGCTCAACCTTAGACATTGTCAAAACACATTGAATTTTAAAATTTTCTCGCATATAGTTTTCTACAAAACCTACGTAAGACCTTAAATAATGTGCAGTCTTCGCTTAGTTCAGGCGACACCTCATGCTCAAATTCTTTTTCTTCTTGTTGACCTGACAGATTCATGTTCCCATCGTTTCAAGCCACTTCTACAATCTTATCCATGACTACAACCAATAACTCATGCCTGGCCTGATTCATAGTCTATTCATATGCAGAAATTGGGTTCCTAAGAATTTAATTACTCATTAATTAGTGTGTTGCTGGGAAATGAGAATATTAAAGCAACATTTGGAAGATAAAACCTAGTAATTGGGCTTGTGATAAAAGCATATCTCCTTTGATATTCTGTCATAAAGTATGACCATGGAAGAAAGGACCACTTTTCTCAACATGTACGTGTAGTAAACTTGAATTTAATATTTCATCATTTGCATGCAGATAGTATGCGCGCCGTATCGTAATTGAGGATAAGGATTAAATGAAGAGGAGGAGCGCCCATTTAGTACAAGGTAGGTAGCATTTCATTACTATCTCCCATCACAGATTCACATCACAAGGTAACATTTCTTCTCTTCTTTTTCTTCCTGATCCGGTAAATTAGTTTCTACTTTCTTTACTCTTCGTTTCTTTCACTGTGAATTTGCTTATTTTTTCTGAACTTTTGCTGAGAGATGTCAGATTTTGACTGCATGATAGGTCGTTTGCTTGTTCATTTGCCATGCACCACCGTTTAATAATTGATCGAGTAGATATTTTTTAGCTTTTAGCCTACTCTAAAACTACAGATAATAAAGCAATAGAAGCGATTAAAATGGTTTTATATTTGAGTAGAAATGATGAAAGTGATTTGTGTTGAAAATTGGGTAATGTTCTGTGCACAAGGGCAAAGTTTTAATTTGCATACTCATGGGCGAGAGCTACTGATATGAACATGTCAAAATCTTGAAATATGTATGTTGCTTGCTAGTTTGGTTTCTTAATCTTTGCGATCGATGTAATTCCAATAATTGAGTTTTGGCTCAAGTAAGCTATGGAGCCATTAATGGATTCGATCGGATGATTTGATAAATGGCTCTTCTTTTTGTTTTTGGCGTGCAAATGGAATCTTTCTATGTAATACCTTAAGGTGTGAAGTTTGAATAGTGAGTTGAAATGAAAGTTAAAAGTTAAATAAAATAATGTTATAATATTATTTTTTTAATATTATTATTATTTTAAAATTTTAAAAAATTAAATTATTTATTACATTTTACGTGTGAATTTTAAAAAGTACTAATAATTATATGAGATGCGTTGAAATTATCAACTCTCAAAACAAACGGAGACAATCAAGCCATTTACTAAAAGCGTATTATTTATTATTATTGTAAAATACAATTTTCTCTTTGTTCTGTTAATTTGTTCATGCATTGCGAGATCACGTTCTAATTGACGTTAGGAGCACTTACGGGTTGATTAATTCCTCACATTAATTCCTTAAGTATTTTTTCGATCTGACTCCTCCTAAAAATAGTTCTCCATTTATATTTTATTTTCCTTTTAGCAGAGTGTATACGCACACATATATATAACAAAAATGCTAAAGCCTCACATGCAACTACAAGAAAAACGGGGTTTTGCGACCAATTAATAGCAACGAAAAAGCATTAGCAATCAATTTTGGTTGCTAATGCTCTTTTCGTTGCTATTAATTGGTCGCAAAAGCCTTGGTTGCTAATACTATTTTCGTTACTATTAATTGGTCGCAAAAACCCGTTTTTCTTGTAGCGATGTTTTCCAACAGGAGATCCCGATCGATTGTTGTTGTTGTTGTTGTTTTTTTTTTTTTTTTTTACTTAATGATTAAAGAAGTATTTTTTAATGATGTTGTGAATTTTTTTTAAAAAAATATATATTTAAAAGCATTAAAAAAATAAATAAATAAATGTATATATTTTACACTGTCGGGATCCCCATATGTAGCTGTTGAGCCACTCTACATATAATCACAAACAATACGTTGGGACACATAGGCATTGAATTATTCCATTTCAATGAATAAACCAGAATAGCAATTATTCTGTTTATTATATGAGTCATAAACTAATAAAGTTTCGGAGCCAAAACAATACTAAATTCTTCTTTAAAAAAAAAACTACCGCACCCATTAGAGGGAAAAAATGGTGTATTTTGCCAGATGAATGTCAGCTGGCCGATAATGAATCAATTGGTCATATCAGAGGACGCAGACTACCAAAATGATTTCAGACTCCTCATCCTCACAATTCTTTTCTGTTGTTTTTATTTTTCTTTTTTAATTTTGTAGGTTGTAGTCGAATGTAATATGCTAATTTAGGGCGCACACAATAGAGTATTTGGTATTTTGTAATAATAGAAAAGTTGTACAAACTACACTACTATCCCACTTTCTGTTGGAGTTGTCCCACATCAGTTGTGGAAAAGGTTGGTGGTCAGTTTATAAGTGTGAAGGAAAGTCTCACCTTTTGAACTAGGTTTTTAAGTTAAGAGAGCCTCAGAACCACCCAACACTTTGATTCCACTATAATAAGGTGGCATTGTACATCAACATTTTAATTTCCTTTTTAAAAAAATAACATATATCGAATTGTAATAAAAATGTCACATTTTACATAGTGAGACAATAGGAGGGATAGTAGTGATATTTATTCTTTCAAGCAAAGCAACCAATCCTTGGTACCCCTCTCGTTCGTACACAAGCTAGCTACAAAACATGCAATACGGTAGCTCGATAGAAAGAATCTGTTGGCCGAACGAAGCACCCTGGCTTGGTTCTAATTTCTTGGGCAGAATAGATGGGGAGGAAAGAAATTCAGAGGTGGTGATGCTGTTCTTATTGACATGTTTGTTAATGAAATTATCATTGACCATCTCCTTAAGCTTGTTGATGGCTTTCTAAATCAGTCTTCCAAGTGCAGAAGTTATTAAAGTAATACATAGATGAGTTTCAATGTCATTTCCACAGGGACAACAATGTTCATGAAGAGCAAGCTTATAATGAGCTGTGTTTGTGTGAGGAGCGTGTTTGTAAAAGGGACTACTTACACAACTAAGAAAAAAAATAAGAAAAATGAAATTTATGTACTGATGCAGAGTGTATTAATGAAGAATGCTTTGGATCTTTTCTCTATTTTTTAACGGAACAATTTTCTGAAAGCTTGCAAAATTAAAGAAGTGAGTAAAGAAATAAATGTTAGAGAAATAAGTGCAAAAAAGATAAAAGTGGCAAAAAATCTAAACTGAAAATATAACTTGTTTTCATAAAGCAATAAAGTATGATAAAGAAATCAATAGATGAAGTGTGAGAAATCAACTCTAATCTAAATCTGGGTTAATTCCCAAAACTTAGGTTTAGAAATTTAGCCTAACATCTCAAAGTGAATATCCTCTCTAAATATTTCTGAGTCTATTGAAAACTGAACTAAAATAAACTAAGGAAAAGTAAACAAAAGAAATGGAACCAAGAACAAGCTATCGTGCAGAAAGCAAGACTCTGGAAAAATAATCAAATGCTTAAAAGCTCTTGGCCGAAAGGTCTAAAACTAAAACTTCCAACCAAAGTGCCGAATCGCAATTCACCGTAACGTCTGGAAAACGAAAACGTAAAGCTAGAAAAATAAAAATAACTGCAAGAACCAATATATGAAACTCCACTAAGAACGAACAAGAAAACTGAAAAGAAACAAAAAATAAAAATAAAAACCCAGAGAGAGAGCCTCATGCCGACTCAACCCACTAACTAAAAAAAAAAATAAGCAGCAAAATAAAAAGTGTCGAATGAATCAATCCCTGGAAACCCACACAGTAGAAAAAATAAAAACGAGAGTGCTTACGTGCCATCCCAAAAATGGAAAAACAGAGAAAAATAATAAAATGAAACCGACCCATAGAGAGGGCAGCACCCCACGCCGTTCGGCACCCAGGTAAAAACAAAAAAAAAGTACAGAATAAAATCCCATGCCCAAAAATCAAAACTACCCCTTGCATCTGCATTGATTTCCTCTACATTGTGCTCCTGCTCACAGCGTTGAGGCCACGATTTCCACAGAGTAGTGCCTCCTGCTTGGTTCTATCCGTTAGTGCCCTAGTGTCTTTTCTCTGGCAGGTTTAGTTTATATCCTTTCCAAAAATATCTCGTAATCTATAAGTGAAATATTTGTCATAGCATCAACAAGGATAAAATTGATATATTAAATCTGACGTGGCTTATCACTGCAATATGCATCTTTTTAAATGCATAAACATCAAAATTTTATCAATAAGTCAACCATTGCATAATTAAATGCTTAATTTACTTTTGATTGAACAATTATTTAATTTAGCATCCTAATCATACAGTTTTTGACACTTTATCACTTGTCATCTTCAAACAGTGAAATGATAAACAATTCTATATCATGGATAGAAGGAGGGTGGGTTAGAGAAACGAAAGAAAGCGCCATCACAACCGCCACCTTTTTCTTCTTCACAAAATGTGCAAACAAGAAAATTTGATAAAAATATATAAAGAATTTTGAGGCAGAGAATACAGATTCTATTTCCTTGTCAAACTGAACAGCCTACCGCCCGTCACTTCTCATCCGAAGTTAAGCAAGCAATACCTACTTTTCCTTACGTCTGCCTCTTACTTTTCCTTCAAGTACAACTCTAGCTCTCTCTCAAATAAAGCCTAGTTGTTGGGATATCAAGGATATTGATGCTGTTGATTATTCATTCTGCAGATCTAACTTCCCTTGATCTACACCTACTCTTGAAGGTACTCTCATACCATCAAATATTCCCATTTTCTACTCATTAAATCTTCGCCATTTTTTTTTTTTTTTTTTCAATTTCTGAGCTTGAGCAGGACATTTGAACTCGCCACCAATCAGGCCAAGTTGATATTCTGGATTGTCCTCAGCCAAGTATTACGTGACACACAAAAGTGTCTTGGAAGTAAGTTTATCCATTCAAATTGTCTATTTCGTGTGATATATCCTTGATTTTCTATATTTAACAAAGAATTAGATTCATTCAAGAAAGCAACTATGCCCTTCGGATTGGTTTCAGCGTGGAACAAGCGCCGGAGAAGCAAGTCCCATGACACCATAGACCCTTGTATGTTCTGCTTTTTTAAGTTAAGCATTATAACAATTTGTGATTTGAAGTTTGTTCTTGTAGCCCTACAATTCATATTTGTCTCCGGAGCTTTTCAGGGATTTATAAACCTCTGGAATTTTGGCAACTTGAAGATCAAACCCTTCAACCCAAAAAAAGGCACAATGGATCATCAGTTTTCACGCTCAAAGAAATGGAAAGAGCAACAAACTCATTCAGTGAAGAGAATTTTCTCGGAAAGGGAGGATTCGGACGAGTTTACAAAGGCACTCTAGGGTCAGGAGAGGTGGTAGCAATCAAGAAAATGGAGCTGCCACCATTTAAAAAAGCCGAGGGGGAGCGAGAGTTCAGGGTAGAAGTTGATATGTTGAGCAGACTTGCTCACCCAAATCTGGTTTCCTTGATAGGCTATTGCGCTGATGGGAAGCACAGGTTTCTGGTTTACGAATATATGCAGAATGGAAACCTGCAAGATCATTTAAACGGTTGGTTTTGATTGTTATAGAAACCAATTCTCGTTTCAGAGTATACTCTTTTTAACTTTTGTTAATCTACGACTGCATATAGGTATTGGGGAAGCAAAAATGGATTGGCCTAAAAGACTCAAAGTGGCCCTTGGAGCAGCTAAAGGACTTGCTTATCTCCATTCTAGTTCTGACGTTGGTATTCCAATTGTTCATCGAGATTTCAAGTCCACCAACGTTCTTCTAAACGCCAACTTTGAAGCAAAGGTAAATTTATTGGAAAATTCCCTCAATGATTTGTAATTATCAGGCCATTGGGTTTTTTCTTCTCTCTTTAATGTTCAAGACTGACTTGCTAATTTTCATAGATATCCGATTTTGGACTTGCCAAATTAATGCCAGAGGGCCAGGAGACCTATGTAACAGTTAGAGTGCTTGGCACATTCGGCTATTTTGATCCCGAGTATACATCGGTATGCATCCCTGTTACATGGAACAACTTTTCAATTTAATACATGTTCAATGCTTTCAGAGTTGTTTTGCTCTCCTTTCTCCGTGTCACGTACAAACTATCGATCTACATGCATTCTCCAAGAACTCATTGTTCCCAGGTCTGCAACGATATGCGGACAAAACTGCAATATACAAAAGCATGGTTATACATATAAATATAGACATACATTACCAAAACTCCCTAGAAAATACAAAGCGTCATCCATTTAAGTTGCAGCAGCACGATTGTGTTCGCGTCTGCAGATAACTGGAAGAAAGAGGTCATTTTTCAATGTTAGTGTTATATATGACCAGAGTGTCCGGGGCTTCGCCCAAGGCCCCTAACTAAGCCCCAAGTATATGCAACTTGACCTGGACACCCAATTAGCAGTTCACATCAGATCCTAGGTGTCTCCAAGGAAACAAATAGATTACTCAATAGGTGCAAAGCTACAAATTACAAGGTAGGTCTAAAATATTATTTTGAGTTCTATGTATGCCATGTTGAACTAGCACAAGAAAATTTTCCCTCGATAAAGGTTGCAGCTGCAACAATATTCTGAGTATCCCACCTGTACAGTAGGACTTGTAAGCAGCTGCTATGTTGATTCAGTTCTAATGTGACTTGACAGAATACCATATGGCCTGGACTGTTGCTCTGATTGCCCTCACAGAATACAGTGATTAATGTCTTAAATGTATTTCTTACATGGCAACATGGGGTTCCAATTGGACCAATCCACACTCGAAACAAACACATAACATATGAACATATTCCGAATAGTTTTCAACAATACCGAGTATGCAAAACAAAAACAATATGCTGTTGTTCTACAATTTAATACCTCACTTTCTAAATACTTTGCTAGTAGAATTTGTTCCCTTCTCTTCTCTTCCCTTTTTTTCTGTTTTTTCTCTAATTCCGGTGGATTTAACAAGTGGACTCTGAGCATTGAAATGTCTCCTTTGACAACAGACAGGGAAACTCACTCTACAAAGTGATGTTTATGCATTTGGAGTGGTTCTTCTTGAGCTTCTGACTGGACGTCGAGCTGTGGACTTAAACCAGGGACCAAACGATCAAAACCTTGTACTACAGGTAAGAAAAATGTCTTCCAAGAATCTTTGGAACTAAAAATGACAGAAGGGTAAATGTACATTCCTTTATATTTCAGGTAAGGCAAATATTGAATGATCGGAAGAAACTGCATAAGGTGATAGATCCAGAGCTGAGCCGAAGTTCATACACCTTGGAGTCTATAGCCATGTTTGCAAACCTGGCATCAAGATGTGTCCGTATTGAGAGTAGTAAGAGACCCTCAATGGCAGAATGTGTAAAAGAAATCCAATTGATTATTTATTTAAATTCAAAAGGCTTGGGCACGGCTATGCACACTTTAAGAATGGTCTAATAAAGCCCAATGTTTTAAGCAGGGTGTAAGTGCTCTAAGTGAATAAAAAAGAGGAAGAAGATCCTTTATATTCTATTAATGCTCTTAAAACTATATAGCTTGTGATCCTGCAACCGCAACATTACAACCATGATATCACTTGATAAGGATTTATAAGAAAGAGAAAACAGATATAATTTTAACAGAAACAACAGCAGCAATGCAATACGATCACATTGAATGTGGCTTCTCGGTTTACGAACAAGAGAACCTGGCAAGTAAATCAACAATACGAAGGTATCATTTCCTACTATTTATAGTTTTCTGCTATCATCACCTTTTGTCCAGAATTTTTTGCCCGGTGACCTTTGCTTCTATAGGCTATATACACACTGGTTCTGTTTCCCGAACTACTTATGCTATATGCTATTTACTAAGTTCAAGAAAATATAATTAAAAGGTCTAGAAAATTATATTTTCTAGTTTTTGTTATAAATTATCAAATTTTCTATTTTCTGTTATATGTATTTTTGAAACCCAGAAACAGGAAGAGAATTGCATGAAGTTCCAATTCTTCAGCAGTACTTGATATAGTTCAACCATCCATATTAACTTATTAAGTATCACCTGGAGTTGATAAATCACTTCTACTACTCATGATTGATGTGGTATTAGTTTCAGAAACTTGGGACATAATCTTTTATATTAAAACTTCAAGATCACACATACAAAAAATAGATCACATATATCATAACTGGAAAGATCATCAAGATAGGATTGGCTCATCTTATAACAAAAAAGGGACTACGATCACATGGAGATGCTTGATGCAATTTACATGCAACAAAAGGGGAGCCCTACCATACACAACAGAATACAACAAGATGCTGGAGTATAAAGGTTCACCTCAAAGCAACAATTCAACCCAGCTGGTCGATTATTGCAATTGCATTGACTCATGTCCTGGAAAATAACCCCAAAAGGCCTATAAGGGAGTTAAAAAAAAATGTAATAGGAAAAGATTCATATATCTAATCATTGCAAGTGCAAATTACAGAAAGATCTACCCAAACAAAATCGAGATATCAATGGAAAAGCATACAATATTAATTCACATCCATGTAAGCGTGTGTGTAAGATAGAGAGAGATTAGGGAAAGCAGCACATGACGGTGCAAGATTCTTTTGTAAATAAATAAAAATTGACAGTAAATGCTTGAAAGATAGTGAAAGCAGCACATGAAGGTCGTAGATTCTTTTGTAAATAAATAAAACATGGCAGAAAATGCTTGTACCTCATATGTATAGTTACGATCCACGTATCCATTCAAGATGCTCATTCTTCATCAGAATCTGACATATCAGAAAGGCTTCTTCGGGCTTCAAGTTTCTTGCACATCAAGTGCTTACGTCTCTGCAACATCAACAGGATTAAAATACTATCTGTCTTGATGATGCTGTAGCCTGCTTTTGCATACATATTGAATGGAGCTGCATCAATCATTCTGCAGTGTAAGTAGACCTCTCTTGAGAAACTCATCTCCGAAATTAGTTCCTCACTTGCCTTTAGGAGATGCCAGCCAATGCCCCTCCTGAAAGATACAAAATATAAACTCATAAACGTGAAATACTGTGCTAAATATAGAAATGCTATGGCTTTTGAAAGTGTGAAACTGGTACAATAGCCCAGAGAACCTTCAATTCAGATTAAAGTTCACAATAAAGAGTCTAAGAGGAGAAAAAAAATAAAGGTTATAATATTTTTTTAAATAATCATTGACTAATATGACCATGTATATTAAGATGCAAGTATAATTTTACAGCCTTTCACATTAAGATCCATCTCGAAATTTTATATCAGAATTTTCCATGTTTAGGGTAAGAAGGAATAAGTTTTTCATAAGAGAAATGATATTTGCAGTCGTGGTTGTGTAAGCGGCGCGCAATCTCTTTGAAAAAAGTGAATTAATATGGGACCCACATGAAAAAAACTAACTTTTTAATCGTGGACCCCACTATTTTTTAAAACGATTGCGCGGCGTTTGCACATTCCACGACTGTATGTAGCATTACTTTTTTCACAATCATATGCATTCTTTTCTCATCTGATTCGATCCTAACTTCTGGTGTTTTCCAACTTTTCAGCCTCTTCATACCCAATTTGAATGATGAACTCCAGAAGTTGTAAGGCATTAGTTGTCTGCTAGAGAAACGAAGCATGACTCCTTGAATAGAGAATTTGGGTATTCACACACATTGTAGGCAAATTGGGATATGAATATAGGTCAATGCCTGACTAGAAGCTAGAAAGCTAGGTGGGAGTTCTACTTTTATCTATAAAAGAATGATCAACATATATACAGGTATCACGATGACGGCATTGTTGTGCCAGCATTTATCTACAACAATAAGAAGGAATAACAATCCAGGAAACCCTCACATTAGATAATCGCAAAGAATAAACAATCACAATACATCCATCTACAATCTTAAGTCCTAACTATCTGGCTATATAACATCAAAACAGCTGATACAACAAATACAGACTATCATCACAACGGCAATGACAGGACAGCTCAATTCCCCCCTCTTTGACTTCTGTTAGCTCAAAAGACGATGTACTTTAAAGATACTAAAATTACAAGTACTTGGGTAGATAATTCATCGCCAGTAATTGACTCAAGAGACTGCATTCCTAGTTTACAAGACAGTTACTGGAGCCAAAAGGTCTGCACTGCTTCAATCTTTGACTTTTGCATACTCAATTGCTAATGATGAGGCCATAAAAACAATGATGTGACCTATCATAACAGCCAGTCATATCTATCTCCGTGTGTATGTGTGCACAATTATCCTCCTTACCAGAAATCCAACTAACATTAGAAGGAAAAAGAACAAGAAGTACAGATTGAAATCCAGGCACATCATTACAAATATAATTGGCCACCCAATGATAAAGGGTTTTAACGGGAAAAATCTACTGTTTGATAAGGGTATCTCGCTACTTTACTACTATCTATAAACTATTCACTACTTTTTATTATTATTTAATATTTTTTACTAGTATTCACATATCACTGAGATCACCTCAGCATTCAAACGTCTATCCCAACTCTTGCCCTTATTCCCAAGAATTTCAAAATACCCCTTTTAGATCGACAAATTATCCACTTGCCACCACAAGGATGTGTACACTTTCCCTAATGTTTCCAAGGTCATTTTGACAGCAGGACCCTAAATATAATGGATCCCCTGCAATTGTTTACTAGTGCCACATGAGCTGTTATTCTAATCCACAGAAATGCACTCGTTATTTCTATATATTTTTATAGCAGTAAAAAGTTCATTTCTTATTTCAGTGTTACGGTAGAAGACTCGAAAAGAGTACACAAAACTATACTACTTTGCTACAGAAAAATAAGGCAGTCCCTAATCACCCCAAGATACTCCTGTCAACATAGCATGCGAACCCACATTAACTTGTACCAGCCCAACAAATAATTTATGTCTTCTAAACATGGAATTCAAATATCAAAGAAAACAGAAAATTGGGAATGTGAAACCTAATTGAGAAAATCCAGCAATCGTAACAAAAAACAGACCTGCGAAGTGGCTTTTTGACGGTCATATTACAGATATACGGTGAATTCTTGGGAGGAGTAGGCGTGGGAGGAGAAGCATTTGCACCCCTTTTATCAAAGCAAACCTCAACAGTCCCCGCCAACTGCTCTTCTTGTACTGATATTCCATTTTCTTTTCTTCTGTAAAAACCAATAAGCGTGGCGGTGTGGGGCATTAGAGCTCGTCTCTCAATCAAGTACTGTTTCACTAAAAACCTCAGCAGGGACAGGTACCCAGAAGGCCAAAGCATGGAGTCCACAAAGGATTCGGCAAGCATAGCAACGGTAGCGTCCATCTCCTCCGCCCTCATTACCCGAATCGACAATGACCCAGATTCCAGCTCCCGATAATACTCGAAATCCCCAAGGAGTTTGAGCTTTTCAAGTTCTTCATTGCTCAGAAACCGACCTGTTCGAAATGGGTCTTCAAAATAAGAAGAGCTTGTGGCTGTTGAAGGAGTGGAGTGGGAGGAAGAGGACGAAGATTTGGAGGCGTAACGATTGTATTTGCGAGAAATAAGAAGTGGGTGTTTGAGGATAGGCGGTAAGGGAGTGAAAAGAAGTGTTGGGTGGGGTTTGAAGTGCGTCTTCAAGGAGAAGTGATGGTGTTGTGGATCTATGGAGAAAGAGAGCGAGACTGTCGCAGCCATAGAACGCAGACCCTGGTGATTTTTCAATTTTTTTCGCGAAGAGAGCTTAACTCATCTGCCTCCTTCCCACATTCACCACACGAAACTGGTGATGTGGTTTATTTTAATTTTTTTTATTAAATGAAATGCCTGCGTTACAATTAAAGCACTAATAGTGGGCTCAACATTCTTTAGCTAAAATTTAGCTAGAGAATTCACTTTTACAAATTTTAGCTAGCCACTTTTTACAACACCAAATAACAGGCTCAACAAATCTTTCACTATTTTATTAAAATATTAATTTTGAACTTTTTGTAAATTTTAATTCTAATTATAATTTCTCCAACGGCTATATTTTTAACAGCTATATTTCTCCAACGGATATTTTTTCTAACGGCTATATTTTTTAACGGTTATATTTTGTAACGGCTATAATTCTCCAACTGCTATATTTTTCCAACGGCTATATTTTTTAACGGTGATATTTTTTAACGGCTATAATTCTCCAACGGTTATATACTTTTACTATAAAACATAACATTTCCTCAACAATTTCATTCACTTCAACTCAAGTATCTCTTTGAAACATTTTCTTCTCATTCTCTCTCAATGGATAGTTCGCTTTTTCACAAAATGACACTTATTGATTCAAATTCTGACGAAGAATTTGAGATAGCAAGGCAACTTGTTTTGGAAGAAGAAGGATCAAGCTCACGTGGTTCTTCTAAAAATTCACGTAGATTCATAAGGCGCGATCGATTGCAAGCCCAACAAAATCTATTTCGCGACTATTTTGCTGATCCTCCAATCTATCCTCACAAATATTTTCGAAGGAGGTTTCGGATGAGTTGTCCTCTATTTCTTCGTATCCAAGCTGTAGTAGAAGCCCATGAACCTTATTTTGTCCAAAGACGAGATAATTCTGGAAGGCTTGGTTTTTCTTCCCTTCAAAAAATAATAGCTGCTCTAAGGATGCTTGCATATGGTGTCACGACTGATTTTATGGATGAATATTTGAAGATTGGAGAGACTACTGCATTAAGAAGCCTAAAGATGTTTGTCAAAGCTGTTGTTTCAATTTATTCTGAAGAGTACTTAAGAAAACCCAACAATGATGACATTGTTAGATTACTCGCAGTTGGTGAGAAACATGGCTTTCCAGGTATGTTAGGGAGCATCGACTGTATGCATTGGAAGTGGAAGAACTGCCCAACTGCTTGGCATGGTATGTATTCTGGTCATATCCATGAACCAACAATTATTTTAAAAGCAGTGGCTTCTTACGATTTATGGATTTGGCATGCTTTTTTTGGGTTACCAGGGTCTCATAATGATATAAATGTGCTTGATAGATCATTTATATTTTCTGACCTTGCTCAAGGGCGTACTCCGACTGTTAATTACACTATTAATGGTCATAACTATGCAATGGGGTACTATCTTTCTGATGGCATTTATCCGCAATGGGCAACATTTGTTAAAACTATCTCAGCTCCACAAGGAAACAAGAAAAAATATTTTGCTGCAGCCCAAGAGTCTCCAAGGAAGGATGTGGAGCGTGCTTTTGGTGTGCTTCAAGCACGCTTTGCTATAATTCGTGGACCTGCACGGTTTTTCCACATTGAAACACTCAATGAAATTATGATGGCATGCATAATTTTACATAATATGATCATTGAAGATGAACGGGCTGACAATGGAGAAGAAGAGTTCGAATATGAACAGTTGCCAGAAACTACACATGATCCAGTGTCAATTGGCCCTACACCTGAATTTAGCGAGTTCATTCAACGTCATCATGCTCTTAGGGATAGAAGAATCCATTCTCAACTCCAAACAGATCTCGTCGAGCACTTATGGCAACAATATAGTGCCGCATAAGACATGATTGTATTAAATTTATGGTTGTATTAAGTTTCTTGTTGTATTAAGTTTATGATTGTATTAAGTTTATGGTTGTATTAAATTTCTTGTTGTATTAAGTTTCTTGTTGTATTAAGTTTATGGTTGTATTGAATTTATGGTTGTATTAAATTCATGGCAACAATATGAAGTGATTAATCTAACAAATATAAATATAACATTACTCCATAATGATTAACCTAAAAACATAACTCTAACAAACATAAATTTAATAGTACTCCATAATGGTCAAACATAAATATAACATTAAGCCATAAAATTGCACTACAGCTAATTTTTCCCAGCACGACTCGCAAGTATTTCCATTTGTCGTTGAAGATAATATTGTTGTAGCATTGGAGGCATGGCACTTGTATTTAATGTCATAATTCTTTCATCTTCTTTCTTTTCTTCAAGACGTGCTTTCACTTGTTGAAGTAGCACCTTCTCTTTCTGAATACGCACTTCGTCTTGCCTAAGACTCACTTCCTCTTGCCTAAGACACAACATTTTATTGTCATGATCACGTGCTTCTTGCATAAGCAGAAGTTTACTCTTTCTAATTTCTGCCATCTCATTTAGTGCCACAAGAGAGTCGGAGTTTGTCATTTCTTTTCTCTTTCGTTTCTCTTTTTCTGCTTTACGACCTATTGGTCGTTCCAAATTTGAAGATGCAACATGATAATCCTCATCTTCGCCTAGATTTATTGAATTTGGTGTCGAATCATTCGAACTTGGTTTCTTCTTCGGCTTCACTAGGTCCATATGTTCCACCCACTTTGGATGGAATTTTAAGACCCGCCAACAATGATCAAAGTTAAAATACTTTTTCTCTAACTCCAAGAACATTACCTTTGCCTTGCCAATCTACATACATAAAGCACCATGCTTCTAAATAAGTAAGATGTTTAAAAAAAAAAAGCATGCTAAAAAATAAACTTAAAAAGTGCAAAACATACCTTGTCTTGTTCGTTAAACCCACTTGGATGCATTCCTTCAACTTGGGCCAAGTAACTACAAAACTTATTTGTAGCTTGTTGAATCGTCGACCACCGATTCATTAGAGATGTGTAATTGCGTAAAGAGTCAAATTTCTTGTTTTCCTCAAAATACTTATGAATTATTTTCCATAACATCATGTGCTTTTGATCTTTTCCTTGTACCGCATCTAAGGAAGTTTCAAGCCATCCCTCCACAAGTAACAAATCTTCCTCATTACTAAAATTATTACCTCGTTTTATTTTTCATCCACTCGGTTCAACTTCAATAACCTCAACTCGGGGTGGAGAGATTTCTTGTTCATTTGTGGCACTCATCAAAAAGTCATTATTATTTAGAAAATTTGTGAAGTAGGCATCATGGTGAGTGGATGGATCCATTCCTAACAAATAAATTGAGGAATGAAAAACATATTCCTAACTTATGAACAGAGCAAAAAACGATGGCCTAGTATCAAGTAATTTATGAACAATAAAAACATATTTCTAACTTATGAACAGACCAAAAAATTCTCCCCCAACGTATAAGTATTTTCAGTACAATACACACTAGAATTTTCGGTTTCAATACAATATACCACTAATATTTTCATCAATAATGCTTTTATCAAATTCAATACACCAAAATCACATTTCGGAATTCAATTAAAGCTTGAGAATTTAAAAAAAAAAAAAAAGAATGCAGTAATTTCATCCGAAGAAATCGCATAAATTGCATAGAAGAAATTGGATCAAAGTTTGAGTGGATCAGAGCAAATCGCATCGCATCAGAAGAAAAATGAAAGTGCATCAGAGCAAATTGCATAAAAAAAAATGAAAGTGCATCAGAGCATTCCGTGCTAAAATTGCATCAAAAAAATAAAAAAATTAAAAACAGAGCTACCGGAGTTCAGAGGCTCACCGGTGCTCCGAAAACTGGGAGTGGCGTCGCCGTTCAGTGCTGCAGCTGGGAGATGACGGAGAGAATTCCGTCCGGTGCGATGGCTTGGTTCGTGCGGCTGGGAGAGAGTTCCTTCGGTGCTACGGCTGGGAGACGACGGAGAGACTTCGTGCGGCTGGGTTCAGTGCTGCGACTGGGCCCGTTGCTGCGGCTGGGAGTGGCGGTGAGGCTGGGTGAGGTGGTGCGGCTGGTTTCGGTGGTGCGGCTGGGAAATGGGAAATGAAACGAGGCGAGGCAGAGGGAAATGAAAGGAGGCAGAGGCGCGGGAGTGCTTTCACTATGCGGGAACAAATATTTTACTCCAAAATATTATTTAGCTAGTGAAAGTTGGCTCAACAGATATAGCCAGCCATTTGATCAGAGGTTAAATTCACTGTAGCATTGTTGAGTCCATTGTAGGATTTTTTTTGATCTTTTAGCTATTTTTTGGCTATATTTTAGCTAAGTTGAGCCCACTACTAGTGCTCTTAGACCTTTTTTTTTATATAGGAAAAACGCTTTCATTCATGAGCAAAAACAGAATTACAAATAAAGCTCAGTCCATAGGACTTGTTCAACACTAGTGAGAACAGACTCCCACCAAACACTTATGTCAGTAACATTTCTTGCAAACTTTGCTAGTCTATGTGCTGATTCATTGGCTTCCCTATTGACATGCACAATCGAACAAACTGGTATTCTAGTCTGCAATTGTTTGATATCTGTCACAATATTTCCAAATATAGTATTGGCCAGCTCAAGTTTTGATAACTCTTGAGCTAGAATCAAAGAATCTGTCTCAATGGTTAAAGCCTGCAATCCAAGAGGAATGCTGAATTGTAGTCTTATGAGAATAGCTATTAATTCGATTTCTAAAGGCTCCATCACTGCTGCCTCCTTTTTACTTACAGCCATTAACACCTTTCCTTCCCAATCTCTGAGAATAAGACCAATCCCAGCACTACCTTCAGCATGAAACAAAGCTTCATCCACATTTAGCTTTATTGTTCCTTGTGGAGGTAATTGCCACTTGGTTACTATCTGACTGCCATTATGGTTTGTACCTTTAGTTGCCTTATAAGCCTTAAGCAAGCAAAGAGCATGATTGACTACCTCTATTGATTCCAGTTTTTTACCCTCAAACACCCATTGATTTCTTCTATACTAGCAAGCCCAAGCAATCATAGACAATCTCTCCAGTTCCTCTTGACAGTGATTACCTTGTATTCGAGCTATCATCTCTCTAAAATCCTCATGAGGTCCTACATTCATGACTTGAGGAAACTGTTGATCCCAGATTTCAGAAATCATCTGACATTGTTTAAGAGCATGTGCAGTATTTTTACTACCTGCAAAACACAACTGGCAGGTGACATCTTCAACTATCTTTCTCCTTTTCAGGTTACATATGGTTGGAAGGGCTTCAATGCAGGCCCTCCATGCAAAAATCTTCACCTTCTGGGTTACTTTCATCCTCCAAATAGCCTTCCATAACTTCTTATCTGCTCTACTCCTGCAACTTTCCCCCTCTGTTGGCGCTGTCGCTAAGCTCTTGAAAAATTTATAAGCACTCTTAACACTAAAGCAACCATTCCTTTCCATATCCCATATTAACTTGTCCTCATGGTTTTTTGAACTGAGAATGATTTTCAGAATTGCATCAGCAGGTTCAAGATCCACCAGCCTTCTGACTTTATTTACATCCCACCACCCTGAATTATGATCAATTAAAGCCTCTACTCTTTGGTCATCTTCTGTTAAATCAGCTACTGGCTGTTGTAATCTTGTGAAACCAGGCACCCAATGGTCTTCCCATAGCCTTATCATTCTTCCATTCCCAACCCTCCACCTGCAGCCTTATAGAAGTTTATCTTTCACTGACCATATGCCCCTCCACACAAATGATGGATTATTACCAAGATTTGCATTTTGAAAATTCGAACTTGGGAAATATCTAGCTTTGAAAATTTTGTGAAGTTGGCTCTCCTCATTTTGCATAATTCTCCAGCCTTGTTTTGCAAGTAAAGCCTCATTAAAAATCCTTAAATCTCTAAACCCCATTCCCCCATCACCTTTAGGCTCACACAGCCTTTTCCAACTTACCCAATGTATCTTCCTCTCTTCCTTTTTCGGTCCCCACCAAAACTTGGCCATCATTTGTTCTATATTATAACAAAGGGAGCTAGGCAACTTGAAACAGGACATTGCATATGTTGGAATAGCTAGAGCCACTGCCTTTATTAAAACTTCTTTTCCCCATTGAGATAAAAGCTTTTCCTTCCATTGCCGTAACTTAGACCATACTTTGTGTTTAATGTCAGAAAAAGCTCTCCTTTTATCTCTACCTACCATTGATGGTAGGCCTAGATATTTATCATAATTCTGGTAGGTTTGAACTCCCCACAAAGATAGGAGTTGTTGCTGAATTTCTGGTTGGACATTGTTACTGAAGATCATTGCAGTCTTTCCTCTATTGATTCTTTGCCCTGATGCATGCTCATAAGTTTCAAGAATTCTTTGTAACTCCATGTTCTCTTTATGTGTGGCTTTGCAGAATAGAATGCTATCATCTGCAAATAGCAACTGATTCACCACAGGAGCACCTCTGCACACTCGAATGTCTGATATCTGGTTTCTTGTGCTAGCTTCAGTCAAAAGAGAAATTAGTCCCTCAGTCCCCAATAAGAAAAGATATGGAGATAGTGGATCTCCCTGTCTAATCCCACGAGATGGATAAATAGGACCAACAGGTTCTCCATTGATGAGAATGGAAAAAGAGACTGTTTTTACACAAAGCATGACTAAATGGATCCATCTAGAAGCAAACCCCATATGTTTCATAACAGCCTCCAAGTAATGCCACTCAAGTCTATCATAAGCTTTACTTATATCTAACTTTATGGACATGTAACCCTCTTTTCCAGTACTTTTTCTTCTTAAACAATCAATCATTTCATATGCTATAAGGATATTTTCAAAAATAACACGACTCAATACAAAAGCACTTTGAGAGTTGGATATAACATGGGGTAGGACAAGTTTCAGCCTATTAGACATAACCTTGGAGATCAACTTATAAATGACATTACATAGGCTTATAGGACGAAACTGGGATACTGACTCAGGCTTTTTAGTTTTAGGGATAAGCACAATAAAAGTATGATTTAATTCAGCAGGGAAATGGCCTTCATTAAAAGCATGTAACACAGCCTTTGTCACAAACTTTCCTACAATATGCCAGTATTTTTTATAGAAAATGGGAGCCATATCATCGGGTCCAGGAGCTTTGGTAGGGTCCATTTGTTGTAATGCAGTCTATACTTCATCTTCAGTAAATTCCTTTGTGAGATCTTCATTCATTGCTGTTGTTATCCTGCCTTGTAGAGAAGATAAGAAATTACTGCTGGTTGAATAACCATTTGATGTAAACATCTCTTCAAAATACTTCATTATCAACTCATCCCTCTGCTCATTTTCTTGCCATTCTCCATTTTCATCCTTCAGTCTTGTCACTGGCTTTACTATGGAAATACTTAGTATTTTGATCTCCCCCTTTTAACCATAGTACTTTTGATCTCTGCCTCCAAAGTATCTCCTCCCTCTCTAACCATATCTGCACTTCCTCTCTTGCTTTCTAAACTGCCTCTCTATTTGGATTTCTTGAATTCTCAGCTTGGATTTTTTCCAATTGCATCCTTGCCATTTTTAATCTCTTTTGAATTGTTCCAAAGCTAGCTTTATTCCATCTTGTCAAGTTGTCACTGCACCTCGAAATCTTGTTCACCACCTCACCAATAGGTCCATTACCCCAATGAAACTGCCAAGCCTTCTCAATCACCTTTCCACACTCTTCACTTTCTGTCCATACTGCTTCAAACCTAAAAGGCTTTGGTCCCTTAGACTTTTGTACACAACTCTCAGTTTGAAGCACAATTGGGTTATGATCTGAATATGCAGCAAAAGTATGAACAACCTTTGCATTAGGAAAAGCTCTACACCATGCATTGTTTGCAAGAGCTCTATCTAGTCTTTCATGGATAGCATTTTCCCCTTCTCTGCAGTTCCACCATGTATACTTGCTTCCTTCATAACCCAAATCTAGTAAAGCACAATCATCTATCATTCTTCTAAAACTTTCCATTTGTGATTCAGATCTATCCTTTCCCCCCCTTTTTTTCAACTCGGCTAGTGATTTCATTGAAATCTCCCATCACCAGCCAGCTCCCATGATCAACCCTATTTAAAGATCTCATTAAGTCCCAAGTTTCTCCCCTCCTACTGGTTTCTAGATGGCCATACAGTCCTGTTAATTTCCAACCACCCCCATCATCACCCTCCTTAACTTCAGCATCAATATGGTGCTTAGAGAAACTTTTAATAGTCACCTCAATCTCCTGTCTCCATAACAAACAAAGACCTCCACTCCTACCCTCACAATCTACTGTTAGACAATTTTGGAACCCCACCTGGTACTTAACTCTATCCATTGTTCTGCAGTTTACTTTTGTTTCCTGTAAAAACATGATATCGGGACCTTCCTTCTTGACTAAATCACGAAGGGCTCTAATGCCACGTGGATTCCCAAGCCCACGTGCATTCCAACTTAAAAGTTTCATGGCTCCCGACGGGGCTGAGTCACAGCCTCCACCGATCTTCGAGTTGAAATCTTCTCAGCCTCCATAACCTTTCTCAGTTTTGTTGCAGGTAAGGAGTCCAAGACATTGTCTTCCATTCTACTGCCTTTCCTTTTCATAGAAGTTTTAACTAGCTGATTAGTTGCACCTTTCAATGTCATTCTTCTTTGTCTTTTCCACTTGCCTTCAGCTACCTTTGCCGTAAGTACTTCCTCCTTAGCTGCAAGTTCATTTTCATAAGCTAAGCCTTTTCCTCTCTTATGGGCCTCAGCATCCATCTGTTGGGCTTCTGCATCCATCTTTAGATTAATAGTACCCTCACTAGAAAGGGCCCATTGAGGGATCTCCATACCGTTGGATGGAAGATCAACTTCTTTGTCTCTGACCCCACAAGATTCCATAACTTCAGCATTTACCTCCTTTGCAGCTTCCTTATTTGGTTCCTTCACTGGAAATTCCCCTCCTCGAATTAAATCCTCACCATTACTGCATATAACAGTCGGTTTTGAAACTGCTCCACCAGCTTCTTGGTTTGGTGCTAACTCCATTGATTGCTTCTCTTGAACCGTTACATTAGGACCTCTGCCCTGCACAGGCTGCTGCTCACGGTGGTTGTAGGCATTTCTAGAGAAGGCAAACACTCGCAACCATGGACCAAAAGGAAGATTGTCTTCCTTGCATGCTCCTTGATCATTCTTCCAGATTCTGCAATCCTTATGACTGTGACCCAATCGACCACAAGCATAACAAAATGTAGGCAATCTCTCATATGTAAAATGAACCCAGCAACTACCATGATTACCCAAGTTTATACATTTTCCTTGCAACAAAGGTTTTGTAACATCCAAGATTATTCAGATTCTGATAAACTCTCCCCATGCAACTTCATCCTTTTTAACGTCAATCTCCTCCATTATACCAATGTTGTTGCTGATCTTACTCACTACCTTTTCATTCATAGCACCCAAAGGAAGATCATATAATCTGATCCAAAAGGCAGCCTTTGAGATCTGTACTCTTGTTGCTTGTATTTCTCCTGTATAATTCTGCATTAAAATCAGGTTTCTATCAAAAGGCCAAGGCCCCTCACGTTGCACCCGAGCCTTTTCCTGCTGATCTTCAAACTCCACCAGAAGAATTTTAGACCCCAAATTCTTTACCGATATCTTTTTGGCAGGACGCCAAATCTTCTTCAATGTTTGCTTGAATGCCTCACGGTTGTAAGGTTTGTCTGTCAATAACGAGACTAACAGACAATGTTCTCCCCTTTGCTTAGATTCTTCGAGCAGCCCTTCATCCAATAAAATCTCCTCTTTCTCTTGCTCCGACAAGGACATCCTCTGACATAATTCTTCTAATGATTCTCCCATATTGTTAACTTGGAATGGACAGCCTCGTACTAACCTGTACTAAGACAGGGAAAAGACCTCCACGGTTGCAAGAGCTCCCGAGAGGAAAAATCATCAAGAAACAAACTTTTCAATTAGACCTTTTAAGCATTTACATCCGGTTCTCTATAAAATTCTTTATAATTTAACTAAAAATCATATTCTTTATAATTTTCTTCTAAATTTTATTTATCTTCTAAAAACCTTCTACGTCTCATTCCTCATTCCTATCTCTATTATATTAAATAATATTTCTCTATTCTTCTTTATTATTTTTTTCTCACTTTCATTTACAATCTTAACTATTACATCCTTAATATCTTTTTTTCAAATATCACATTCTACTAAATACTTATACGATTTTGACTACCAAATACAGTATTATTTTTCAAACCAAAATCCATATTATAAAAAATAGTAATTTTTTTTAATATGTGCATTTTCTAAATTCTGGTATTTTTTTAATATCTACTATTTATCAGTTTCTCTAATGATAATACATAGCCACTTATTGATGATAAAATTTGAATGTCATTTCTATAACGGTAATATTTTTTGTCCTTATCTAACGATAAGATTTTGAAGACTTTCTCAAATGGTAACATTTTGAACTCATACCTCCAACGGTAACATTTTTTGTCTTTTCTCCAAATATAACTTTTTTTTTTCTTTTCTCAAACGGTAACCTTTTTTGTCCTATATATAACGGTAACTTTTTCCTCTATAAATACGCATTTTGCTAGCATTCGCATTATCACAAACTCAAGTCTTATTTGATCTAAAGAACCAAAATTCAACAGTCTCCCCTGATCTCCCACTCCCTTCATCAAATTGCTCGTACCTTCTTTCGCAAATTACTCACACTTATCCTATGAAGATGAGTTGGATGTTGTTCTTAATGACGAGGCTGATGGACAGTCATCGAGGCATCATGGCAATTTCCAACGCCATAAGTTTATTCGGCATGATCATATTCAAGAGCACAAGTACCTATTTTGCGATTATTTCGCAAAAATTTCAATATATCCCTCGAAACTATTTCGAAGAAGATCTCAGATGAGCCGCCACCTATTTTTCCATATTCTAAATGAGGTAGAGTCTTACGAGCCGTACTTCGTCCAAAGAAAAGATAATGCTGGAAGACTCAATTTGTCTTCTATGCAAAAGATAAACGCAACACTTAGTAAGTGTTGGTGAAAGCACCGCAATGAAGAGCCTCAAAAAATTCTTTGAGATAATAATAAGATTTTTTTCAGATGAATATTTGTTGTCTCCAAATGCCAATGATATTAGGAGATTGCTTACAGTTGGTGAACAACGGGAATTCCTAGGAATGCTGGGAAGCATTGATTGTATGCATTGGAAGTGGAAAAATTGTCCCGCAGCTTGGAAAAATATGTACTCCGACCACATTCATGAACCAACTATTATTTTAGAAGCAGTTGTTTCATATGATCTCTGAATATGGCATGCATTTTTTGATATACCCGACTCACATAACAACATTAATGTACTAGAGAGATCTTCTATTTTCACGGAACTTGTCCAATGGCATGCTGCTCCAGTCAATTACACAATCATTGGCAACGAATACACTATGGGGAATTACCTAGCGGATGGTATTTCTCCCAAATGGCAAACTTTTGTGAAGACGATTCTATCACCACAAGGGAATAAGAAGAAAAATTTTATGAAAGCATAAGAATCCACAAGAAAAGATGTCAAGCGTGCATTCAGGGTACTTCAACAACAATTTGCAATCATTCGTGGACTCTCCCGAATGTTCAAAGTGAAGGAACTAACAAATATAATGAAAGCATGTGTTATTCTACATAATATGATCATTGAAGACGAACATGATGACAGTGAGAGTCCGAACATTGAGTATGATCAACTTGATGATGAAGTCCCAGAACTGTCGCGCAATCATACAACTGAACTTATGGACTTCATCTAGCGTTATCATCATATTGGAGACAACTCGGCACATCATCAGCTCCAAGCAGATCTAATTGAACATCAATGGCTATTATATTCCCAAAAGTAGACATGTCGCATTATAGTATGGAATTTCCTTCATGTTAGCAGTGCCTATGTTTGAGTTAATCAAATTTCCATTTGTATTTCCTTTATGTTAGTAGTGACTATATTTGAGATAATCAAATTTGTGCTCGTATTTCCTTCATGTTAGTCATGACTATATTTAAGGTAATTTGTAATAGTTTTTGCAATTGTAATGGCCAACTTTCTTGTTTCAAAATATCAATTTACGCCATAAAAAAATACTACTGTTTAGTGTCAATAATATACGCATCCATCATTGTCTGAAACATAAAACAAAGAAATAAGATTTTTACAAACATAAAGTTAATCAATCTAAATCTACTATAGCATTGCGTCTCGTCATGATTTCCCTTTGCAGTTGCTGGAAATATAACCGCTGCATTTCTGGCATGGCACTCACATCCATCATCATAATGCGCTGATATGCTTCCTTCAACTCGAGCTCTACTTTCTACGCCTCCAACCTCAGTCTTTCGTCCTCTTGACGGATTTTATTTAGCTCTTTTTCCTGATCAATTACCATCTTCTCAACCTCCAACCTCAGTCTTTCATCCTTGAGACGCAATTTTTTTTCCTCTTTTTTCTTGTCATACTCCATCTTCTCGGCCTTAAGGCAATAAAACTTTCTCCTGTGCGCGTGACTTCTCCAAAAGCATATATTTCATCTTCCTGAGATCAAAATTTTCCTCTGCTTGCCTGCCTTGGGTTTTTCGTTTTCCTTTCTCAGCTTTCCTTCCCATTGGTCGGTCCAATTCGATCACCTCATTCTCCATCACATTATCCGCCTTGAAGTCAAAAACTGAATCAACCGTAGCGCCAAAACATCAAGTTGGGGTTGAGGACGAGGACATCGTCTTCCTTCACTTTGGATCCTCCTTTGTGGAATGCCAAATCGATTGAGGTTGGTCCTTCAACAGGTGCCAACAATACTTGAATTGGAAAAAGCATTTCTCTAACGATTGGTATATAACGTTGGCCTTGTCAAACTTGCATGTAAACAAAAAACTTTATGTTAAACCAATGTACAAAAAAATTAATTATTCGTAAAACAAGTAAGAGTATGAGTAAGAGTATGGATTTTCTACCTGCCACTTTGATTCAACCCTTCAACCTGGGCTAGTTTCGCACAAAATTTATTTTTTACCTTTTGAATAATCGACCACCGATGTATTAAAGACTTTATTGTCCAGTCATTTGTGGTTTCTTTAAATTGCTGGAAGTATTCAAAAAAATTTCCCAAAATTAGGACTGTTTTTGGTTTGTTCCCTGGATGGCATCAATGCTACAATTAAGCCATGCAAAGACAAGTAACTTGTCTTCTTTGGGGGTGAAGTTCGCACCCTTGACTGATTTCCTAATGCGAATCAAATTGAGGATCTTGACTTAGGAGGTTGGTGCAGTACATATGTCCAAGGTCTTGTAAATCCATCACTAAAAAAATATTGAAATGTTAGACACGTAACTATGAAGTTTGGCGTTTTTCCATCGCCGACTGATGAGTGCACGAAAGTCCACTCTAAATACTCTATTATTGAATTAAAATGCTAAAATGTGAATAGAAATCATAGAAATTAATGTTTATTCTTGAATTGAGTTTCTATTTACGTTAGGATACTCCTAAGCAGTTTTTTATGTTTAATTTCAGAGTTTATAAAAGAGCAAGTCAAAACCCAGTCAAATTCAAAGGAGGAGCTTCATGGGATTTGAGAGCAATTTGGATCAAGAAAAAAAATCACAAAAAGAAACTGCAAGAAGTACAAATCCGAAATTTTCTAGGAGACAGTCTGAACATACTTTCGTATTTTGACCATAACTTTTTACTCAAATATCGGATTGATGAGATTATTAATGCATTAGAAAACTATCTTAAAGGGCTATAAATTTGCCTATAATAAGGATTTTCAAATTCGAAATTCTGAAGCGCGTATGTGGCTGCCAAGATGAGTCCTAAAATGTAGGCGATTTTTTTATGCGGAAATTATGAAGACGTTAGGGTTTATTTCCTACCCTATATAAGCATATCATCAGCACGAAATAGGGGAGGAGGCGAGGCACAAGAGGCAAATTTGAAGAGATGAGAAAATCACTTCCATGACTGCTGTTTGCTTTATCTTTCTCTGGAGATTTTTGTTGTCCATTATATTTATGGGTAACTAAATTTTCAAGTAGGGTTAGGGATGAACTTGCACATTAGATGGTATTTTTAATATTTTTTTTAATTTATGTATTTGATTCTCAATTACTAAAACTCTTTTGTTTTATCATTCTCAATTCATCATTGATGTTTTCTTCTCTGAATAATCATAGAATTTATTCTGTTTATGGATTCAGTCATGCTTTTTCTATTGAATGGATTATTTATTTATATTGATTTAGTTATTTGAAACAATATCGCTTCCTGAGTACTTTTTCTTTTAATCAATTTGCTTCACTTTAATTTGCATTTAAAATTAATCTTTATTCTTCAATAATCATTTAATATTTTTATTTAGTTTCCTTGTTCCTTCTAATATTATTTTAATTTGTCTCCCTGTGGAATTGACACCCCAAAATTGTGCTACAATTACCACGTTATTCTTTGAGTGTAATCAAATTTTGGCGTCGTTGCCTGGGAGACGGTAGAAGAATTGCTAGATAGTTTTTCTTTTTAGCAGTTTGTAAGGCGGTAACTTCGTTCCCTCTTTTAGCTTACTACATCTTTATTTTCTTTTCTTTTTCTTTTTATAGTTTTGATTTTTTTTGTAGTATTGCGTTTTTCTCTACTTTGCATGCACAGGTATAGAGATGCTTGGGTCGGTTTGCTTGTAGACCTTTGTTAGAGTTAGAGTCAGAGCCTAATTTTTCTAATCATTTGTTTGATAATTTTTCTAATTCTAAGGAAATGAGTTAACACGGAGATCAACCCACTAGGACCCTTCAGGATTACCTCCACCCTACACGCACAGCCACACCATCATGCATCATGTTTCCAGCTAAAACTCACTAACTGGATTTTAAAACAGGGATGATACAGTTACTCCCTACTTTTCATGGCTTGGAAAATGAAAATCCATATGTTCACATTAGGGAGTTTGAGGAAGTAGTTGCAATTTTTTATAGTCAAAATGCAACTGATGACATTATGAGACTTAAGTTCTTTCCTTCCTCTTTGAATGATAGAGCTAAGAGTTGGCTATATTCACTGAGACCACGATCTACTGGATCATGGAATGAGATGACTTAGGTTTTCTTTAATAAGTATTTTCCCAACATAAGACCAATGTTTTAAAAAGGCAAATCTCCACCTTTGCACAAAAGGACAGTGAGACTTTGTATCAGTCTTGGGAAAGATTTAAGTAATTGTTGAGTATGTGTTTTCATCATGAGTATGAAAATTGGCGCTTAGTGAGCTATTTTTATGAGGGACTTACACCTAGAGAGCGCCAATTTATGGAGATGATGTGTAATGGTGAGTTCTTGCAGAAAGATCCTAATGAGGCCATAGAATATCTCAATGAGCTTACTGAAAAAGCTCACGCTTGGACTGGACTGGACCTAGTGCTACTAAGAGCACAAATAGGCCACGACCTACAGGAAACGCAAATGGTGGTGGAATCTACCACCTCTGGGAAGAGGATAACCTAAAGGCTAAAGTTGAGATGCTCACTAGGAAGTTAGAGGTGTTGAAGAATAAATACTTAAAGCCAACACACGTGGCTAATCATGCAGAGTCTTTTGGACCATGTTTTGTGTATGGCGGGGTAGATCATATTGCCCAAGAGTGTCCCACATTTGCTGAGATGAGAGCGATGTATAAGGAACAATGTAATGTCTTAGGTATGTACATGAAACCTGTTGCACCTTTCTCTGATACCTACAATCCTGGGTGGCATAATCACCCCAATTTTAGTTGGAAATTTGCAAAACCAGCAGCCTGCACAACCCCCTAGATCATATCATACACATTCATCTTCTAAGAACTCCGTAGAAGATACTTTACATGCTTTTATTGAAGCACAGGGTAAATATAATCAAAAGTTTGAATCTTTGATTATACAGGTTGTTGAAGAAAACAAAGAGATCAAGAGTCATATATCGAAGATGATGAGCTCCTTGAATGTGAATGAGTGTGGCAATTCCCTTCTGAACCTCAATCTACACCCCAAGGTGATTATATGGCGCAAGGAAATTTGAAAGAGGTCAATACTATTGTGACAAGAAGTAGTAAGTCCTTACACATCCCAACAACTGATAAGTTAGAGGATGTTAAAGAGAAACAAAGCAATGACAGTACCAAGTTGCCCAAGGAAGCCGAGATAATCAAGAGCTCAGTTAAGGTACCAGTTCCACAAGCTTTAAAATCTACTGTGCATTTATGCAAAAGTTTTTAAAGATTTGTGTACAGTTAAGAGGAAGCACCATGTTAAGAAGATAACATTTCTAACAGAGCAAGTTAGTGCTCTAATTGAGCAGTGAATTTCTCCTAAATACAATAATCCTGGTTGTCCAACGATTGCATGTAGTATTGGGAATCATGAGTTTGGACAAGCCTTGCTAGATTTAGGAGCTAGTGTTAATTTGATGCCCTATTTCATTTATTTGCAGCTTGGTTTGGGTGAAATTAAACCTACTTCTGTTGTGTTTCATTTGGCTGATCGTTTAGTTAAGAAACCGAGAGGGATAATTGAGGATGTTTTGATCCAAATTGACTAGTTTTATTATCCTATTGATTTCTTAATTTAGGACATTCAATCAATTGTTGAGTCTAACTCTAAGATTCCTCTCATATTAGGTAGACATTTCCTTGCTACGGCTAATGCACTTATAAATTGCATGAATGTGTTGATGAAGCTATGTTTTGGAAACATAACCAAGGAGGTCAACATTTTACATATTGAGAAACAGCCAACAGATGACAAGTGCCACCAAGTGTACATGATTGACGCACTCATAGATAATGGAGTTCACACAACTCATGATTTTGATCCCCTTGAATATTCCTTTGTTAATTTTGAGTTTGATACTATTAGTGATTCATCTGATATTGTTAATATTTTTGTTGTTTTTGATAAAACTCAGGATTATGAAGCAAGGGTATGGCAACCGAAATTTGAGGAGTTGCCTAAGAAAGGTGAAAGACAAATTCCTGTAAGTATGAAAGCACCAAGAGTTAAATTGAAACATTTGCTTAAGTCTAAAGTCTATAAGGTTAAAATGAAAGCGTTTCATGATAAAAATATTCTTAGGAAGAGGTTTGAACCTAATGACCAAATATACTTATATATTTTGGATTTCACAAGCATAAGGAAAACTTCGGTTTAGGTGGACTGATCCCTTTATAGTGAAAAATATTTTTGAAAATAGGGTGGTAGAAATAGAGGATCCTAAGGATGGTTGAATCTTTAAAGTAAATTGTCAATGCCTTAAAGTATTAATTGATAAGCAAGTTCCGGAACTGGAAGACATTCCACTTGTGGATCCGGTCTATCAACCTTGACCACACCACCCAGGTATGTTTTTCTTTATTTGTTTTGTTTTATTTTCAATTTCTCTTTTTTTTTTCTTTTCATTTTTGTTTGCTATTGTTTTCTTTGTTTCTATTTGCATGATAGTTTCATTTCGTCATTTCAGGTTTCCATCTTTGATGCTTAGCGAGCTACCCACGTCACTCATAAGGTGTATTCAACCCTTTTTAGTTACTCCCCATTCCATTTTGATTCTTAAATATTGAGGACAATGTTTTATTTAAGTTGGGGGGTGGTGGTGCAAATTCAGCATTTAAAATGCTTGTTGGAACTCTGTGACATATTTTTATGTGTCAATTTTTTTGCATCACACATGCACCATTTTCACATGTGTACTCATTCTCATTCATAGCCATTTTCGTGAATTCACCAAACCCACCATAATCATTTTTTACTAAAGCAATCACAGAACCCCTAATGCACCCATCCAAACTTTGTGGTAAGATGGTGGTTTGACACATGTAGTTAGTGAACTCTTTTTCTTAAATATTCATGTAAGTTTGGAGATTATTGAAAGCCTAAAAATGCAGTAAATTGTGATAAACGTTCATTGGTTTATTGAATTGGGCACTTCTTTTGAGAATATCATTACATGGCTTGCAGTAAGATGGTGGATATACTTGGAATATGACGAAGGTCAACTTAGGATCAACGTTTGAACTTTTCAAGCTAACCCTTTCCATCATAGACCCCTAATAGCCAACTTTGCGTCAATAAATACATGTAAACTTTTTTTTCATATGCACATATCATCCATACCTCTCCATATTAAAGTATAACCTATATACCGATTTTTCTATCCTTTTTACTTCCAAGTGTATACTAGGTGTGGAATTTGCATTTTCTTTATTTTGTCTTATCATTTTCAATTATAAAAAAATAAAAAATAAATAAAAGAGAGAGAAGAGTACAAGTTGCAAAGTGTTCAATAAGCTTCAAAGGCATCAAAAATAAATAAATAAATAAAGGTTAGGTAGCAATGGCAAGAATACCAAAGTGGCATGTGTTTGTCCATCAAATTGTTGAAAAAGAAAAAGGAGAGAAGAGGAAAAAGAAGGAAAAGTATTATTATTTGATGATCTGAAAAGTTGGAGAGTACATCAATTGAGAAGTGTGGTCTACTGAGATATTTAATAAGATTCCCTTTGTATACACTTGGAAGTTCTTGAATCCCTTTCATCCTTTTTTTTTTCATATAGCTCTGAGCCCAAACCACATTACAACCTTTGATGTTGACCGTTCTGATCCTAAATAAGCTGTTGGAAAGACTTATGGAAGTCTCATTTGTTAGTATTCCTATCATAAGATCAATATTTGTTTGTTGCTTGTACATAATTGCCTAATTCTCCATGAGAGTATATATACACCCCTTGTCAACTCCATAGAGAGAATCCTCACACGAAACACTTTTATACTCGTGAGTTATGGAATTGAACCTTTCACTTGAGATGTTCTTGATGCAGCCTATGTCAGGGCTTCTGGTAAGATGATTATGGCTTGGAGAACACACACACACTCTGTGGATTGCTGTAGGTGGATTGATCTTGATGGGTTATTGGATTCCTTAGATTGCTTTGACATATGATTTTGGAAAGTGTGACTTGGTGGCTTGTCTGGGATTTTCTTTGGTCTCTTTCATTGTTTTGACATGAAAATTGCTACGGACTAGCAATGAGTAAGTTGGGGGGTGTGATGAGTGTGCGAAAGCTCACTCTAAATACTCTATTATTGATTAAAATGCTAAAATGTTAATAGAAATCATAGAAATCAATGTTTATTCTTGAATTGAGTTTCTATTTACGTTGGGATACTCCTAAACAGTTTTTTATGTTTAATTTTGGAGTTTATAAAAGAGCAAGTCAAAGCACAGTCAAATTCAAATGAGGAGCTTCATGGGATTTGAGAGCAATTTAGATCAAGAAAAAAAGAAAAAAAAATCACAAAAGGAAACTGCAAGAAGTCCTAATCCGAAATTTGCCAGGAGACAGTCTGGACATATTTTAGTATTTTGACCGTAAGTTTTTACTCATATATCTTATTGATGATATTCTTGATGCATTAGAAAGCTATCTTAAAGGGCTATAAATTTGACTCTAATAAGGATTTTCAAATTTGAAATTCTGAAGCACGTACTATAGAAACACTCATTTCTCCCCTTAAAATGCCTAATAGGAAGAGTAGGGTAACTCCTTATAAAGCCCAGGATGAGTTTGTTCTTGAGCCATGTGGGACTTATCAATATGTCCCGTCACGTGTGGGCCGGTATTTCCGGTACCATCATCGTGGGTAGTTCTCAGGAGCTCATCATTAATCATAGGTTAGCCTGCTCTGATACCATATAGAAACACTCATTTCTCCCCTTAAAAGGCGTAATAGGAGGAGTATGGTAACTTCTTATAAAGCCCAGGATGAGTTTGTTCCTAAGTCATGTGGGACTCCTCAATACGTACGTGGTTACCAAGATGAATCTTAAAATTTAGGTATTTTTTTATACAGAAATTATGAAGAAATTAGGGTTTCTTTCCTACACTATATAAGCATATCATTAGCACGAAATAGGGGAGGAGGAGAGGCACAAGAGGTAAATTTGAAGAGACGAGAAAATAACTTCCATGGCTGCCATTTGCTTTATCTTCTCCGGAGATTTTTGTTGTCCATTATATTTATGGGTAACTAAATTTTCAAGTATGGCTAGGGATAAACTTGCACATTAGATTGTATTTTTAATTTATGTATTTGATTTTCAATTACTAAAACTCTTTTTTTTTATCATTCTCAATTCATCGTTGATTTTTTTTCTCCGAATAATCATATAATTTATTATGTTTATGGATTCAGTCATGCTTTTTCTATTGAATGGATTAGTTCTTTGATTATGTTTGGATCATTTATTTATCTATATTGATTTAGTTCTTTAATATCGCTCCCTGAGTATAGTGTCGTCGTTGGATTTTCTCAATAGGGATAATAATTTAAGTATTTTAGAAGTGGTGAATGATTTTTCAAAGGGTTACATTTAGTTTAATTTTGGTTTATAAATCTATACTATCCGGTTGAAAATTTCAGGAATTGAGTTCCCAATTGAGTTATCCAATGAATTATGAATAAATAAAATACCGTATTTGTGCAAGGGATTCCCGACGCTCTATTGTTCGTCAAATTTGAGTATTTTTTCCTTTAATCACTTTGCTTCACTTTAATTTGCATTTAAAATTAATATTTATTCTTCATTAATCATGTAATATTTTTATTTAGTTTTCTTGTTTCTTCTACTATTCTTTTAGTTTGTTTCCTTGTGGAATCGACACCCCAAAACTATGCTACAACTGTCGCGTTATTCTTTAGGTATAATCACTGGCTCAGGAACTGAATACTGACATCTACAAAATTTGGCCACCCTCTCATGACTGTAATAACCGGTTGTCACTACTTATTGGCCGTCCTAGTTAGCCATTGAGAAAATGACCATATAAAAAGACAAATACGATTTTAGATGTAATAACCAAATATTTAAGGGGGCAAGACACTTATTTCTAGCATAGTACCTTTTACATATTTAAAATTGAATCTATACTACGCCCCAAAATTGAAGCTCAATTAGCAATATGGTACCCAAACTACCACAATATGGCACAACTCAGCAAGATTTTTGCAGCAACTAGAGAGCAAAATAACAAAGATTTTCACAGCAACCAAACAAGGGTGAGAAAATGGCAATGAAAATCACACAGCAAGCACAACTGTACAAGATTTTTGCAACAAACAGAAGCAAAATCACAAAGAATTTCGCAACAACCAAACAGGGGTGAGAAAATGCTAGTGAAAATCACACAGCAAGCATAACTTATCAAGATTTTCACAACAACCAAACAGGGATGAGAAAATGATAGTGAAAATCACACAGCAAGCCAACTCATCAAGATTTTCGCAGCAACCAGAGAGCAAAATGCCCTAAAGATTTTCGCAGCAACCAAACAGGGGTGAGAAAATGATAGTGAAAATCACACAATAAGCACAACTCATCAAGATTTTTGCAGCAACGAGAGAGCAAAATGCCCTAAAGATTTTCGCAACAACCAAACATGGGTGAGAAAATGATAGTGAAAATCACACAGTAATCACAACTCTTCAAGATTTTTGCAGCAACCAAAGAGCAAAATGCCCTAAAGATTTTCGCAAGAACCAAACAAAGGCGAGAAAATGGTAGTGAAAATCACACAGCAAGCACAACTCAGCAAGATTTTCACACCAACGATTTGCAAAATCACAAAGATTTTCGCAGCAACCAAGCATATATAAAGAAAGCAAAAAAAAAAAAAACCCCTAATTTCACAACACAAAACCCACAAAAAAAGTGAGCAATCAACACGAATACATGTTTAATAAACTCAGCTTCCAAGTTTTTCTCAAAGCATAGAGTCAGAGAGCGAAAATGTGAGAGAGCTAGGTATAGAAAAGTGACAACCTTTTTGACGTGGAGAGGAACGGTGGATTTGAAGATTAAGCAAATATCACAAAATGGCAGAAGAAACCCAAATCGAGAGAGGAAGAGGCGATGACTCACAATTGTTGCGATTTGCAAAGACTGGAGATGTTGCGAGGGAGAGGCTTCTGGACGAGGGCAACCAACCGTCCAGAACAAAGAAACGCAGGATAGGAAAAAGAAAAGTGATTTGGGATGTACAATTGTTCCCCAAATATGGGGAATTTCTATACACACCATAACCTCCATCCGCATTTTACAAATTGGGATAAAGTGCGATTTTGAATCAAAACCGCAACACTTTCACCAAATTATAGGGAAAACCATCTGATGCAGATGCGGATGTGAATGCTCTTAATACTTAAATACCCAGACCTATACCCAAATCAGAGTGGCACTGTCTGGGATTTCAATTTTTTTCCCTCCCCCACACGTTCTTCCTCAGCCAGCCTTCACTGTCACCATTTGGGATCTCCGACGAGAACGATCGACTGATCGACTGACGAGAACCCAACCACGACCGACTCACATAGATTTTCTCTTTCTTTTTTATTCTTGAAATTTTTTTTTCTATTTTTCTTTTGCCCTGTAAGTTTCTTTCAAGCGTCCATGGCTGAAGACAAATGATGGTTATAGGCCTCCAGATCAATGCTTGTTGTTCGATAAAGTTTGGGTTTTTCTTTTATTCTCTATTATGCTTTTGAAGACAGGCACATATCCTCTTTGCATATGCTTATTTGCAATTACCTTTAATCGCGGTAATTGTTTTGCCAAACATTGAATTGCATGAAATAGATTTTTCATAATGATTGACATCAGTTTTGACATTCTTATTCAACGTGTTAATTTCTCCAACTGTTATAAAAGTTTTTTTTTTTATTTTGCTTTTGTATTTTTTGTCTACTTCCTATTGAATTTTATTAACTGTGATTCTTTGCCTTATTACTCGGTGCATATTATTTTTAGTGTTTTTGTTTTCCCTCTCTTGTATAATCATCATGTAAAATGTAAGCATTGGAATTGGCTATCACGAGTTCTTCACATTAATTTTCACTCTTTTGTCTATATATTTGATAGGCTTCATTTCTCAATTTTTTTGGGAATTGGGACTTGGAGTGTTAGCGCAGGTTGATTTTTTTTTATGCGCTGTGTAAGAGTGGGAACTAATTTTTTATTTTTTGTTTTTGATTCAAGTCCAAGTGATGAGTTGGGTAACCATGTTTCAATTTTAGCGTGGGAACTAATATTAGTTTGAGTTGGGTTATCATGTTTCAATTTTCATGAATCTACTACAGAAACTAGAACTTGGGAAAGTATTTAAACCTTAAAGGATCAATACTATAACAGCAAATAATGTATAGCAACATTTATAGACTCTTACTCTACAGCTTGAGGTTGATAAACCAGGTACATAGCAAAACCATCATATATAGAAATTGTTAATTACCAAAGAAACCGTTAGATATGAGATGAAGTACATTTTCTTTAGTTGAGAAAGGATTTATGCATAAGATGATTCTTTACTTAAAGTTGTGGTGCATATAAAACTCTAAGCATTTAAATATAATCTCTTTATTAAATCCTTTACATGTACATGCAGAATTATGTTATTGTCTCAATTGCATGCAGCTTGGAAAAACACCTATCACATTAATTTCTAATGCAAAACCAATCATTCTGCAATGTCTCTCTAAATTCCCAACTTCCCTTTTAAGGATTATTTAACCACCATGCTTTTAAACTGAGGTATTTATTTTCTGGATTTAAGTTGAAGATTTATGTTTAACCACCATGCTTTTAGCGTACACAATTGTGGAATGATTTATGCCTTTCTATTTAGTAACTTTCTTTTAAAAACTCAGTTGAAATAGCGAGATGGACAAAAATGAAGATGAAACGCCACCTACACATTCTACATTGATTTCACCGACTCAGGTATAAAACATATTGGTCATTTAGAAATGGCACTGTGTCCGATATTGCCATTTAGTTAATATATTTTTTATTTGTGCATGATAGGGATATTACGGTCCAGGAAACCTGTACTACCCACCAATTATCATGGTGCTAACGTTGAAGATGTTGTTGTTGGAACCAATGTAGCATTGTCACGCAACAAACACCATCAGGCAATGATGAGATGTGAGGATGTGGTTGTAAAGAATGTACAAATTTGTGGGTGTTCTAATTGTAGGGACATCATTATTCTATTTTCAATGTCTTTCTTGAAGTATTTTGTGAAAATGTGGAGGCTTTCTTTTGGAGATTGTGGTTGTAAAGAATGTAAAGATTGGTGGGTGTTCTACTTGTATGAAAATGATTATTCTATTTTCAATTCTTCTAGGGGCAATCGGTGCTTGCAAATGGTGGGTAGTCATTATGCCCGGGAAAGATGAAACGTTTACAAACCCTCATCCTTCTCAACTCAAATCACTATTTCATATTTTTCCCTTTCCTATGGATCTGTTTTTTTAATTAGATTCTCTTTTCTTTTTAGACTTCTTCTCACGATTTGTTGGAAATAATTTGTGCTTTAGCTATACAAAAAGAACATTTAAATGGAGAATCAACCAATTCGAAATCACCAACTCGATCCAGTAGTTTCCATTCTACAGATCATACAAAGCAGTCCAAAATGGGGGATAAATCGAAGAAGACAAAGATGGAGAGGAAGAAAGAGAAGCATGTAGAGGACATAGAGACCTCATCATCGTGTTCTGCATCGAGCTTTGATGGTGACTCTTCAAAGAAACGGAGTCAACACCGGCACAATAGCGATGATAAAGAGTCAAGGTGAGAGAGAGAGAGAGAGAGAGAGAGAAGGAGAAGGAAATTGAGAAGAGACAGAAAGAAGAGTAGGGTTTACGAGTATGAGAGGTCAGGAATCGAGTCGTCGCATGATAGGGATGTTTTGGAGAGGGTTGAGAACGATCCTGAATCGGTGCCTCAAGACATGTTCACTGAATTCCCTAGTGCTAGCAATGATTTGTTTTAGGTCTTTCACAATAGGGGTCTAGCAAACTCTGGCTTCGAAACACAAAGAGGAGGAGGAAATGGAGGCAAACAAAAAAAAAAACTAAAACAATGTCGTTTTATGTTTTCCACGTCAGCGTCGTTTGCCCCGCACTTGCACCATCCGAGCCTCTAATGTTTTTCTTTTATTTTTGATGGCTTTCTTATATACATTTATGAAAATCTGGAAGAATTCTTTTGGAGGTTGTGGTCTTAAAGAATGTATAGATTTGTGGTTGTTTATTACTTTTCTTTTATTTGTATACACGTACAAGAAAATAATTAAAGGTCGTAGAGCATCATCCGGTCATCACCAGCCTGTCTGGGATAATGATCAGTTTGCAATTAAATGTGTGAAAAATTGAAAAAAACACAAGTTAGTGCGATGGGATTTTTAGAAAGTTGAAAAAAAAAAGTGGTAAAAAAGAAACACAAGTCGTAGAGCATCATTGTTCATTGCAATAATATTGCAAAATCAAGCAACTACAAAAGCTTCATTGTCAAATGTACTCCAAAAGCTATCTATACTCACAATGGTGCATTGATTCCAAAATTCACAAAATATTTCCACTAGTCCAAAAACAAAATGTAGTGGTGAAGGCTACTATAACAATTTCTAATCCCAAGCTTTACACAATGTATTGTCACAAGTAGTACAAAACTGTACACAAGTTTTTCAAGTGCAACAATCTCAAACTTTACAGTATATTTTCACCAGTACAAAAAAAAGAAAAAAAATGTTCCAAAATATTCAAAATATACAATAGCATCAATCTAGCCAATGTTCAAAAAGTGCATCCAACATTTTCAAGCTTATTTAGAACTACTCCAACCCACATCACATCCCAAACTCCAAACTGCATCAATAATTGTGTCTTCAAGACTTCTTCTTTAAAGAAAAATTACATTCCACCTTCAGTTCTTTCACTTCAATATCTTTTTCTATTTTTGCTAATAATCTACAAAAAAAAATTATAAATGAAAATAAGGTATTATATTCAAAATGGTAAATTTCTCAAACATAAAAAAGCTAAAAGAACTAAAGGACCCAAGATTTTGTTCCCAAGCTAAAGGTTTTAATTAAATACCAATGGTCAAAAACCTAATTCCATTGTTGAATGATAATTAAAATACAACCCAAAGGTGCATTACAAAAAAAAATTAAATCTAAGGACCTAAGATTTTGTTCTCATTCCTAGGTCTACAAAATCCAATCCTATTAACTCTCCATGGCAAATCATTCACTAACTACTAACCAACCCAAAGTCAATTTGTCTCCCATAACCCAATGATTTATATGTGAACAATAGTCCAACAAACATCCCAAGAATTTACAAGTTGCATAAACAAGCCATAAGAACAGTTTATACCATAACCAACCACAAGAGAATAGGGACAACATAGAAAAATGTAAACTAACTATAAATAATTAAATCTCTTGTAAATTAAGAACAACCCATTATTTGAAAGCCAGCAAAATTCGCAAAGCAGCATAAAAAAACAACAAAAACTAATACCTATTGAAGATTCAAGGACCAAAAAAATTAGAATTGCAACACTTGAAAGTTAGTTTACCATTGGCAAGAAAAACTACCAGGCAAGAAAAAAGGAAATGTACCTGAGTTTATTAATCATCTATTAGGCATGCCAAAGAATATCTTATATGATGGAGAAGGCCACTACTAGATTGCATTGGCAACGGTACTATATATCGATTCTAATTAGTTTCCATTTAATAATTAATAGCCCTGTTTTTTCACGAAGTAGTGTTTGTTTCTTGACAAAAAATATTGATGATCTATATATAGTATGTGCATAGAATCCAAAAACTTACGATCCCTACTTAATTTAGATTGAATCATGTGTTAGGAGGATCATCAAAAACACACATAAGTTTTATTGTAAATACCATTTAACATGTATCATAAATCACTCAGAAATCATAAGCACAACCCCAACTCAGAAATCATAAAATCATGCAATAATAGCCTAGAAATAAAAACTCACCTCAAAAATCACCTCAGAAATCATAAGCACAACCCTAACTCAGAAATCATAAGCACAAGTCAGAAATCATAATCATGCAATAATATAGATCTAGGGTTCTAGTTAGTGATCATATCGAACGACGGCAAAAGATGGAAATCTAGGGTGCTTCTTCAGTCGTCACAGAGGAGAAGCATCAAGGGAAGTCTGAGTTCTTTCTTCTTTGGATGCTAAGTATCCTTTGGTTTGTTACACAACCAGACTGCTCAACGACCGAGAATCGTAGAGTGGTGGATGGGGGAGAGGGATTTATCAAATGGGATCTGCAACGGGGTACTCATGGGGGAGAGCAAGATCTGAGGTGGGAGGAGATGAAACATCCATCATGAGGGAGAGGGATTTAGATTCAGAGGAAAGGAGAGTCATTGAAGAACAGGGGGAGAGAGATTTGGTGAAGATTTCAGAAAGTGGGGGGGAGGCACACAGGATTCAAATTCAGAGGGAATGAGAAGAGAGTTGTTTTAATGGATCAGACTCAAGTTAGACCGGGTTTGCCAAATCAGCCTTCGTGTGGTGTGTGACTTGCAAACCAAACTAGGAGTAGATTTTCTATTTCGAGAAATTCTGCCTACAACCGCGTGGAGAACCCCCCAATTAATGTACCCAACCTCCGGTTCTCTAACGTGGCGAGGTTCGTCACAGTTTATTATTCATCCCTCCCAAACTCCTTCATTCTCCCTGATCTCCTTTAGACCTCTCACTCGATGCAATACCTTCATTCTTCCTCTTCTCCCTCAGACCTATCAACTCTCCCTCTCAAATCTCTCACTCGAAGCCTCTCCCGCTCCATTAGCTCAGACTCTTCTCTCTCACCCCTTCTCTCATACCTCGACAACCTCACCCCCTTCAGTCTCAAAGCCTAGCAAAATTCAGCAACCTCTCACTCAACGCAGTACTCTCCCTCTTGAACCTCCCACTTGAAGCAGAACTCTCACCCCTTTTTCTCTCTCACCCCTTCATTCCCAAACCACTGGATCGATTCAACAAAACCTTTGAAGACCCATCTCCCTCACCCCCTTCAGTAGAAGAAATCATTCTCAAAGGTAGATTTTTTTTTGTCCAATTCGGTTGAAATCTCTACCTACCAATTCTGTGTCTCTCTCTTAGAGTTTCTGCAATTTTTTTTTTTTTAGAGCCACACTATAATGGGACTCACTTCTCAATCGCACATGCTTACTTGACATTAAATTCGGGAAAGTCCACAAAGTTACTAGTAACTACAAGTCTGTATCAATGTACCTTTCCTTTCTTCATTTTTTGGGAAGCTCTAAATTCCAATGTTAAGGGCCATGTATCATTTCTATGGTCTACAATGCACAAAAGTAAAAGCCGACTAAAAACTCCAATCTTTTTTAACTCCAAGGCAAAAAACCCTTTAGAAATTAGGTCACATCCCTTGTAAATTACATTTTGTTTTTGTAAAAGCTCTCTGTTCTGAACTATGTTAAGCATTGAATGTAAAATAATTACCAATTAAACAATTAGCTATTTGCCAAAATGCGTCAGAAATTGAATGCAGCTTGATGGTAAAAGAATAATGTAAATATCCCAATGACTGTTTCATTGACATAATATAAACAAAAAATTTAAGCGTGTAGGCACAATCTCCATCCCAACATATCCAATCATCATGACTTTTCCTATTTGCAGCATCTTTTGGGGTGCTAGATATAACACCATCCACATGCTGAATCATGATGCAATCCATTAGCAAATTATTTAGAATTAGATTGGACCTTATACATGCCTGCACCTTGTTTCATGTTGCCCTCCTTTTGAGGACTATGAAATGGGTTCCTTTTCTTATATTCAAAAGTTCAACATTACACAGAGACAAGAATATTTTATGCCAGATATTTTTTTTAATTGTAGCTAAATCTTATGTGTGTTTTAATTGGTATTTTAGTAAATTATGCCTCTTCTTGGCTGTTTAAAACAATTCTCTCATGATCTCATCATATGCTAGTCCGAAGTTGAGCTCGTCTACATATTTGACACAGTTTTCTTTTTAGTTACTGCTCATCAAGCATATGATAATTATTTCAATGATTCCACCATTGCCAAAAGAAAATTACGGAAAAGACATTTCATCTTTACAAACCTTCTTACAAGTGCATTCCATTCATAATTTTGTGCAATAGAATATAGATTTCTAATGGCAATAGACTAGTAGCAGTATCATGAGATTCAACATGCAAAAGCAATATCTTAATACGAAGATTGAAAAAAAAAACTTATAAATCAAACCAAAAGGTACTTTGATAGTCTATAATTTTTCTATCAAAAAGGCAGGCCAAGCATGTCTTAAACAAATTAGTACCCTAAGAAATCTGAGACACCCACAATCATAAAGTCGGGAACTAAACATGATTACAAAGGGTCTGCATACTTTCCATGCCCACCAAGAGATGGAGTTTCATAGGGGCATTTTTCCCTCTTAAAGTGACTACTAGTGGGGTTCTTTAGTAATTGGTCTCATAAGCATCAATTTTACTCTGCCTTTGAAATTTCAAACTCTCTCATTGTCTCTCTCAAGATCAATAAGAATCAAGCCTGCCAAAAAGGGTGGATTGCAATAAAGAATGGGAAAAAAAAAAAAAACACATTGCCAACCCCATCTTGATGTTAAAAATTGGAGGAAAAGGATCTTCATGATTCCCAACCCAACTAAAACTTCTTTGCTCTTCTTCTCCAACTCTCATATACTCATAGTCCAGTTGGCTTAGTTCATGTAAGATCCAAAGAACTCAAACACAAGGTATGACAAGAAAACACTCATTGCCTTCTTTTCACTCTCTACAGTTTTTCTAGTACAGAATATACAATATCTTGATCTATTTTGTTTAGAGTGTGCTGTTCATAACATAGCCATTAAAATATTTACTTGATCATCCAGCCTCAAGGAAAAAACAAACTGATCATTTAGATTGTTTGCACTCTGCCCTTCTTACTATACATTGCTATTTGCTCTGGCTACATGAGATCCTCTTGAAACAGTTCTTATCCCTGTTTGCTGTCAAAAGTTCTACAGCTTTCAGCTAAACCATGAATATCGTGGTTATTACTAATAAATGTGTTCTCTTGCCTACAAAATAAGGATAATTAATACTGCATGTCAATGTGACAGTGTTGTATATACACTTACTAAAAATGAAAAACATTCATCTCTTTATTTTCTCATGTTATTATTTTGTTTAGAAATAATTCATCGAAATTCATGTCCACATCTAATGTAAGTAATTGAGGATTCTAGAAGAAAATCATTACATTTCTTCATTTTTTACGTATCAAATCCATGTTCCACTAAATTAAAGTAGTATAATTGCATATTGCTTTAGTTTTCTTCTTACTTTCTCTCTTTAGTTTTGTTCTCTTGCTTTTGAATGCATGTAGAAAGTTGTTATATTTGAAACTTGAAATTCTTGAATTTTATGTAGGGAGAAGCAAGATGTAAATTCTTCATATGGGCAGATATACTGCAATTGGTAGAGGGACAAATTCTGACAAGAGAAAATGCAATTCGGAAGAGGGAGGATGATTTATTGCTGCATGAGTATGAAGTTAACAAAAAGAAAGATAAACTAATAGAGAGAGAATTAGCTTTACAAGCCAGAAGACGAACTTCAAAGACGGATCGTAGAGAATATGGGTGCACGTATATTGTTATGTTTGTATTGGATTATATCTCTTGTAATAGTTTTTGGTTGGATTGAAGTATAGAATGTGTGGGGATAGTTTTTTTTTTTTTAAGAGATAAAGGTCACATGTCCATGAGTGACCCCCTCCAAATTTTATTAAAGTAAACTCTCACTTATGGCGGAGGAATACCATGGTAACAAGCAGGACACATATGATTTACAATATTCAAAATATCAAACATTAATATCGGATATACAAAAGTCCTAATTTATCCATATGAACTAAACCCCAAATATGACCTTGCACCAAATTTTCACCAATAAAATCCGTGACTCTACCAGTAACACCATCTTTAGCTAAGAAATCCACCACCATATTTGCTTCTCTAAAATTATGCTGAAATCCAATGTTAAGCAATTGAAAAAGTTCTTTTATTTCCTTCCAATAATCTCATAGAAACCAATAACGACAAACACCCAAGATGAGCCATCCCACCACTACACTTGAATCAGATTCCACCAATAGGTCTCTCAACCCGAGCAATCTACATAATCTTAACCCATCAAACAATGCTCTACACTCCGCAAGTGTATTAGTAGCATGGCCATAGAATGAGCAAACCTGGCTAGCTAGAACTTTTCCATGAGCGTCTCTAATAATACCGCCCCCACCCAACAACCCTGGATTTCCATAAGCGCACCCATCCACATTTAACTTTAGCCTTCCTTCAACCGGCAGAGTCCATGAAATAAATTTTGACAACTTCACTCAGACCGGCGAAATTGTACAATGTAACTTCTGCAAAACTACATCATCATACGGACCAGTTTTTCTGAAATGTTTGACATTGTTGTTCAAATCCATTAATGTCACTTTAACAGCACGAATAATTGCCCAACAGTTAAACTTTTTATCCTCCATCTTAGCTGCACACCTAGCCTTCCATAATTCCCAATAAATAATTATATGAAGGACACCACGAATCCAACCCACTTGAGTAGAAACTAACGTTCTAATCCACCAATAATTCATCATACCATCCCAGTTTCAAACATGAGGCAGTCGTATTCTACAAACCTCTGCAAAATATTTTCGTACTTTTCTAGCACTCTCCCCCTCACAAAGAATGTGATGAAGAGTCTCTACATGTGCATGCTTGCAACAGTGAGATCTTGAGATAAGTGGAATCCCAATCTGTTGAATAACATTATCAATAGGTACTACCCATCTTCTAGCTCTCCAGCACAAGGATGACATTTTTTTTGGCACTAAATTCTGCCACAACCATCGTCGCCATGGTCATATTGTCCCCTGTCTTCGAATAACTTGCCAGGCATATTTAGTAGTGAAATTGCCGTCCACTGAATGCTTCCATAGGGGTGAGTTCTTTATTTTTCTACCATAAGGAATTGAATTATTTTCTTCCCTGGATGATATTGGACCATTTTTACTTTTCAACTTCAAACTGAGAATCAATTATTTTATATGAGATACAATATGCCTAAACAAACAAAACCCAGTTAAGAAGAAAAGAATGAGAAACAAAATCAAGTTGAAGATTGGGGGACTGTCAAGTAGACTGTCATTTGGATCTGCCTTACGTTGATATTGTATTCAAAATTGTGATGTATCAGGGGTTTTGCTTGTTTATGTTGGGTGTGCCTTTTAGCATTTGACTTTTGTCGTATAAGTGGTGTTAAAAACTGGTAAGCCATATGGTGGACACACACTAAGCATTTGCTTTATTGTAAAATCCATATTCCGAATTAGGATAATGATCATTTTCAATTGGCTTTCCGAGTTGGATTGTGAGATAGATGTAACATATAAAGCCCCCTACAATATTTAGCATCATCTATCTTGGGACCCTGAATGGTGTAGGGTCATGTGAAAGCCACATATTGTGTTGATCTGTCTACAAATTAAACCATTCAATTTGGACAGAGAATTGGAGATAATCTGAGTTCGCATAATGCTCTTAAAGGTTATAAGACCAATAAAGGGATAGAAAGGGGGGAAAGTATGTCTTCTGAATATATTGTTTATTGGGTTTGGAATGAGGAAATATCAAACATTTTTGTCATGGGTCCATACTTGATAGTCCTAGTAATCAAATGAAAATAAGCAGTTTTCAATCCTGTGTATGGCTCCATTGAATTTGCATACTGAACCACAAGGTTGTAATTGACATCCTTTGTTGTTTGATGCAGATGTTAATTCTCCCAAGTTTGGCAATCCTTCAATATCATCTGGGAAAGAGCAAGGTGAAGAATGCAATGGGATGGCTGGGCCAAGCCAGGATCCCACTTGGCTGAAGTCCCTTTATTCAGAGAAGGGCCCTCAGTTGGAAAGGACAACTAGTATGCTTCCTAGTTTCAGTTATGACCGGACAGCAAACGCACTTTGGAGTCAGATTTACAGGCAAGTGTTCAAAAGTAACCTGTATTTGATGAATTCGAGAGTATGGTGAAAATCAAACAAGTAGAGGCTAAATTGAATTCGAGAGTGTGTTCGAAGAACATGCTGAAGATGCAAGAAGAGAGGCCGATGGGCTGAGACGCATTGCCATTGCAAAGAGTGAAAAAATCGAAGAGGAGTATAAGAGTCAAATTGCAAAGTTGCAGTTGTCTAAGGGTGAAAATATGCGTAAACAAAAATTTGAAGAACTCAATGCCCTAGAGAGAGCACATCGAGAATATTTCAATATGAAGATGAGGATGGAAGCAGATATTAAAGATCTTTTGCTGAAAATGGAAGCTACAAAACGAAACCTTGCCATGTGATCAGTAGGTTTTTCTATTGAATTGTCACTTCTCATATATTTGTATCTGCAAGTGTTGAAATTTCTATGCGGTAACTTGCCAAAGCCACCACATTTCAGTATTAGTTGTTGTATCTTCTGTTCTAGGTTTCTGTTATTAATATTTTTCTTTTTCTTTTTTTGGGTGTATGTGCGAGCTGCTAACCAGATTACCGGAATCTGTACAGAGACTGCAAGATCTCTTTTATGTTAAAAAAAGGTTCCATGGAGATAAATTATAAATGAAGCTTTTCTTTTATTTCCAAGAGAAACTTGGTGCAATAGTTGGGGATATAATGCATTTTTAGTGTACGAAAAATGGCTTTTCTTTTGGTCAATGGTGATTGTGCCTTTGTTACTCGGAATTCAAAAGTAGACGACGACTTTTATTAGATCAAAATGGAGAAAAGCTCCCAGCCGGATGGGTTTGAAACACATTTTTGCACCAGCCACTAACATTGCGACACGTAAGCATTTTTAACACAACTATCCTGCATCAGGCAACACCAAACCACTCCCTATTTGCTTTCTCTCCCTCCCTCCCTCTTCCCTCAACGAAATCTACCCTCTCCGTCCCTCTCCCTTCCTCTCACAATATTGACCAACAGACCAACAGATCACCAATGAAAAAGAGCAATGAACGAAGTTGCACAAAAAATGGGTTCTAAACAGAAATTTTTTTACCTTCCGTCGGCTTTGAATACGAGTGCAGGTGGGGCTCGTCGGCGTCAGGGCTTTCGTCGGCGTCGCGTCGAGTGGGGCAAGATTGTTGGGTAGCTTGTGAAAAAGGCATAAAAAAGTCAAATTGACTCCGCATTGTGTCTCCTAGCGCAACGGCGTTTTAATTTTAAAGATCCAATAGCAAACAACTCATATGAATTTAAATATATATATAAACGAAGAAAAAAGTAACAGATGCATGTATGGATTAAGTAATGGAGTTGTAGTGATTGGATTCAAGATGGTCATGGATTCCCATACTCATTAACCCCATTTTTCTAACGCCTCCCCCACGTGCATACTTCAGCTCCCTCCTGAATTCACTTCCACTATCCTTAAATCCATGCCGTAATCACAGACAGTAGTACTCCTTCCAAGGTTTCAGTTTCCTTTCCTATGTGCATGCAACTTACAAGAACAGAGGCTGTGAAAGTAGTTGCATGCATAGTTAACTGTTGAGATCGTTTTTTATATTGCTGTCGAAGCAGCGGTCAAGAAATATTCTGGAAAGATGGAAATGTACGAGATCGTGAAGGATTTGGGAGAGGAAGGGAGAGGGAGAGAACGGAGAGGGTAGACTTCGTTGAGGGCAAATGGAGAGAGGGAGGGAAAGCAGATAGAGAGTCGGTTTGGAGTTGCCGGGTGCATGAGCATTGTGTTAGAACCACCTACGTGTCGCGATATTAGTGGCTGGTGTAAAAATGGGTTTCAAACCCTTCCGACTGGAAGCTTTTCTTCTCAAAATGAGACCCCTCAATCTATCACCTCCCACAACTGGCACGTGTCGTATGGTCCTACAAGCCACTCCACTCCCATTAAGATGAAGATTTCTTTATTTATGGCTTCACTTCTCTTTCCAAAAGACTATCCTCTCTGTCTTTACATTTGTCAAAAGAAAACTTGTGATTTTACTTTGACTTCTGTTCTTGAGGATATGGAGCACGGAGAGACCTCTCTCTCCTAGACCCTCCAAAGCAATCAAATCATTGGTTGGTTCCCTAACTTCAAGCATTCCATATTTGTAGTAACCAATTGTGTGGTTGACTGCCTACTCCCTTCTTTTGTAATCAAATATTTGTACATTTATATTCTTTCTATCATCTTTATGTTTCTTTCCTATACACACATTCACATTTGAGACATATATATTTAGGCACAATACTATTCTTCAATGCCTCCTAAAATAATGGCGTAAAATGGAAATATATATAAACAGTAGGATATGCTTAGACTGTTAAGAATTGAGTAATTCAACTGAAAGGGAGAAAAAAATGTGTCCTTTCCAATCAATGCATGAAGACTGGAGTGAGATATAAGAGGGGGGGAATGAGATTTAATTCCCAATCTCGAGTTTTTACAGTCAAACGCCTAATCTAATCTTCCTCTTCATCTTCAACAAAGTCAGAATCCTCAGTGGCATTCTCACTTTCAGAGTCACTCACCACATACCTTTTCTGCGCGCGGTTCACCCTCTGAGGTCTTGATCTTGCTGGCACAACTTCAACCATTTCTTCGCTACTGCCAGAAGTAGAAGCAGAACCCAATTTTTCTTCGGGTTCAGTGGACTCATTTGCCTCACCAACTCTGCCCAACACGGAATCACTTTTCTTGTTGAATGGAGATGCCCTCGTCTTTCTCACTTTCTTTTCCGGTGAAATTCCAGATGAATTTTCAGGAGGCTTTAACATGTCAGATATAAGCTTCTGGCTCAGCGTTTGAGGTTTCTGTTTGTTGCCTGCACCTCTGCTCTTTGCTGCTGCAGGGGGCTTAGTAGCCTTGGCATTTGCAGCTGGTTTTCTACCTCCCTTCTTTCCCCTTTCTGGGGCAGCTACAACTTCTAGATCAACGTCTTCGTCATCCACCTCATTCTCTTCATCATCTGAAGATATCTCTGAAACAGTTGCCAAGGGCTTCTTCAGCGCAGCAGTCCTCTTGCTAGGTTCTTTCTTCCTGGCTGGGACTTTAGGCACTTCCGTCTCCATGGCTATGGGCAGAAAAACAAAGATAATGTTAAAACACTCCGACGCGTCAATGACATTGCAAATTCATAATCAACACGTATATGATATTTACCTGCTGAATGATCAGGAGATGATTCGAGGTTGTAGGCAGCAAGTCGTTCTTTGAGCTCCAGCACTTCCTCGTCATCGTCATCCTCATCCTCATCAGTCAAGACTACAGTGGACCTTTCCTGCTGATAAAACGAGGAAACAAAAAAGTAAAAGCAGCATGAGTTCATGAAAGATCCGTTATAGGGGAAAAATGGAATATTGGAACAAAACAAACCTTGGTAGGAGCCTTCTTAGAGCCCGCTCTCCCCTTCGGTTTCACCACCTCAGGAGCTTTTTCTGATAAAGCAAACAAATGCAAAAAACAAAATCAAAATGATGATCGAAAAGAAAAATTCAGGCATTATAAAAATGATATCATTCCAAGCTTACCAATTTCCATTGCAGATGTAGACGATGTTGAGATGGTTTCAGTAGCTGAGTCTGCATTATTTGCCTTTTTCTTATTCTCCTTGCGTTGATTCTTGGGCGCTTGTCTACCAGCCTTCCCAGGCGCTTGACCCTTTGCCTTGCTTCTCATTTTCTTTCTCAGCTCCTCTGCCTGAGCATCACTTTTTTCGATCTCCTGAATCGCACAAGACAAATCAGTCAAGTAAAAGAAACAGAGAAGCATAATATAAAATTCTGCTTTATTTAATCGTACATCGAGTTGCTTCTCTAGAGCATACAGATCTTTCATCCAAAAGGACCTTGGAGTTTCTTTTCTCAAATCTTCGACCTCCTTATTGAGCCTATCCTTGTCAGCACATAGCTCCTGAACCTTCTCAATGGTCAAGGTTCCAATTGCCATGGCTAGTAGATACTCGTAATCACTGATCACTACTCCATTCTTGCTAACAGCAGGAGAGTTGTCTTCTGTTTCTTCCGTTTCATCAATTGCTCCAGCAACCTCTGGCTCTACAGCTTTAGTTTTCTTGGGAAATGGAGTGAAACCTTTTCTTTGCAGCTCAACAAACAGATCAGCTCTCTTTCTGTTGCTCACAATGATCTCTCCATTCACAACTGCAAGTATAAACCTAACCTTGTTTTCCAACTTCAACAACTCCATTTCACGTTTCTCCAACAGAAAGTTCTGCATGCGTTTATTAAATTGTTAACAGCTTTTCCCCACTAAAAGCAGCTAAAACATTAAGCAGCTATTGACATTCTTTCCTATAACCACAAGTAAGCTCACCTTTCTTTTCTCATAAAACGCAAGTCGTAGGTGAAAAAATTCTTCAAGAACTGAGGGAAGGAAAATCATAATCAGTAAAGCATGTTATCGTTGAAATATAAAGAGGAATCGAAGTACTTAATTTTCTCAAACACATACTTTGTTCTGGGGTGTCGTACTTCTTTATCACGCCTTTGGGGTCAAACAGATGCATGTTACTTGTGCTAATGGTGGTAGTTAGTTTGAATTTCTTTAACAAACCCTCTTGCCTGGCCCTAGCAAAGTTCTCTTCACTCAAGAAGATGTCAAATTCTACTATTACGTCATCGCAATTCATGTCAAAATCCTGCAGCCAACATAATTTTTCATGAGAAACAGGATAAAATTTCCCATACACGTTTTGGTGGATATCATAATATCCGATGGGCTTAGATAATTTTACCTCGATTAAAGGATCCTTGCATTCTCTATTACTTGAAGAAATAGACTCCAGAAATTCTTTATAATCCTGAGTCCAACGACGAACTGGCAGCTCCAATATCTTGAGAGTTGTCTCATTCACTTCCTCTATAATTCCACTAACAATGTAACCATTCCCACCTTCCTTGGCAGTCTTTTCAATACTTCCTTTAAACCATCTATACCATGGATCCATAGGCACCAAGGCGTCACCACTCAACAAGCGCCTTAGATTTGCAATTATGTCTCTTGGATTGTAATTAGGAATGTAAGAGCTCCAACCAGTTCCAATTCCTTCACTACCGTTTACAAGAACTGTGGGTATAATTGGCATATACCTAAAATAGACAAAAAGATTCGTAAGCTTTACTTGTTTAGAAGAAGACCTTCATATAAATAAAAGCAAAAAATCTCCTACCAAATAGAGAGGACAAAGGTGAAAAGAATACCAAGTCGGTTCAATCAATTGCCCATCTTCATTCAAGTAGTCAAGAAGGTCATCATCATCCTTATGGAATAGAAACCTTGTGATGGGAGAAAGTCTGGTATATATGTACCTAGCACTTGCATGATCTTTCCCTCCCTAAAATCAAAGAGAATAAACTTTAGTTCAAAATGTGAAAATAAGAACGGAACTAATGAAGCAGCATTGCTTCAGGATTTTAAAGTGTGTCACATTGGTGTTTGTTCATTTACATAATTACGGGTGCCAAACTGGCCATTCGGTTGAAGAAGATTAATGTTGTTGCTGCCCACATAGTCTTGTGCCATTCCAATGATGGTACTCGCAAGGCTCTGCTCGCCATGATGATAAGCTGAATGTTCAGACACATAACCAGAAAACTGGGCGACTTTTGCTTCCTTGACAAAGTTCCTCTTAAAAGAGCAGAAAAGAATCTTCCTTTGGCCCGGTTTCAGGCCATCAACCATCGAAGGAATAGACCTTTGAAGATCCGCCATCGAAAACAATATAAGTTCCTTATTGACAAAGTCACTGTACTTTATGAGTTTGGCCGTCTGGTCAAGGTGAGTACCAGGCTGCTCATTCACAAAACGACAAAGTTGTTTTAGAGACAAATTATAAGTTCACTAAAAACAACATGAAGATAAAATGAGAAAACTTTGACCTCAAATCGCCTGAGCCAATTCTTCCTCTCTTCTATCTTCTTCTTACTGAATGCTAGCTCGATGGCATCCCCATCTTGCTGATCTAACCATATAAAATCTTTCCTATGTTTATCAAGATTCGCAAAGTACTCCCTCCCTTCCTTTGATGTGCTTGTTCCCAGCCCCTATAAATCAGAAACAAATCAGTATATGAAAGAAGAAGAATAAAGACATAACAGATATCGGAATAAAAAGTGATTTAATTGGTTATCAGTGCTTATAACAAACAGAAAAGACAAACCTTATAATACTTAATAGACCAGCCCTTTGCATTGCCACTCAAACTTTCCTTCCACGACTCGTACTCAGGCATAGTGTAAAATGATAATTGTGTCCCATTTTTGTGAGTTGCCTGCAAAGATGATAACCAGTCCATTTGCCCTCAAGAAAGATTTTCAATGAATACTAAACGCTTGCAAACAATTGAATTGATTGACTAAAAATACATACCTTCACAATAGGAGTTATAAACTCAATCAAGAAAGATGGAACTCTTAACAGTGATGGCCAGTAAGAATGAATGAAGTTGATCAACAGCCCTTTAATGTGTGAACCATCGTGATCCTGTACAAGCATAGAAGCTAAAAGTTTCTTATCCAAGTAATCGGCAGCAGTATAAATGTCTTCCTGTTAGCATTGTAAAGAGAAATCTAACTTGAAAACAACAACAAAAGGCAAAAAGAGAAGTTTGAGGTGTCACACCTGATCAGTCATTATCATCAGGTGACCATATCTCAGGGACTTGATACTGGTATATTCTTTATTCTGCTGGAGTCCAAGAATCTGTTTGATGTACCCGATTTCTTTATTCTCAGTGAGTTGTTTATTGGTGGCTTCCCTCACATTGAGCAATTTACCCCTCAACGGGAACACACCATAGTAATCTCGACCCACAGCAGCGAGCCCGGCCAACTGCATAGACCCAATTATGTCAAAAACCATGAAATTGAAACCCAAAATGTACATTGGTGGGAAAATGAACTGCATGGTAAGACAACTTACTGCAAGAGCCTTAGCCGAATCTCCTTCGGTCAAAATCAAGGTACATTTGTCAGATTCCTTACCCCCAGCTTTGTTAGCGTCATCCAGCTTTTCAATTCCATGAATCTTCTCTGTCTTTGTTCCATCACTTTTCTTAAGGTCTTTGCTCTGCTTGAAATTTGCCCATGACAGGAGACTCTCCACAATTCCGGATTTTGTGACTGTAAAATAGTTGGTACGTAAGATCAGTCTCCAGCGCTTCAATGTTAATATTCTAATGTCTACAATGATGAATAATCAGCAATATTTATCATACAAATAAAATAACACGGAAAGTACGAGGCAAAACAAACCTTTAGTAAGAAAATCCTGTGATAGCTCACACTTGGACCCGAAACTGCTTTGACGAAGCGTCAGAGTTTCCTTGGTCTGGGAATCAAAAGCAGGGTTGTCAATGAGAGCATTGACAAAAACCCACAAGTAGTTTTTCACATTATGCGCTTTGACATTGGCACTCTTGTTCTTTTTATTTACGAAATTCATCACATGGGTTGTAATTTGATTAGTGACACAATCCACATGAGTACCGCCCTTGGTCGTGGCAATCGAGTTCACAAAGCTGACCTGTTAAGGAAAACATTGATATAAGGGTCAAACAATTGCACGTTATTCCCTTTGTTTCAAAAGATCTTATAGATACCTGTTGAAACTGCCCGTCACTAAGACTCACGCATACCTCCCACCTATCGTTAACTTTCACATGATAGCTGTGGAAATCAAAGAATCTAGTAAGAAAATCCATATAACTTCAAACAAAATTTAAACAAAAATAACTATAGAAGAATGGACATAGAGAACAAGATTTCATAGGGAGCACCTTGGAGGTTTCTCAGCTTCGGATTTAGCTGCAGAATCCAAATATAGATTCACATAGTCAGTAAACGCTCTTACAGGGACCCTACTTCCATTTAATTCAACCTTTACAGACTTTCCAAGGCAACCAGCCATGTCAATAACCCGCTTTTTCATTAGTGCAACCACATCGTCCTCAAGATGGGTCATGTTAAATTTTGCTAAGTCGGGCTTAAATGTCACCTTCGTCCAGTTCTCACTCTCTTTACACTTTGATATGGCTGGCTCTGATTTGTTTCCCATGTTGTTACAGAATACCTTCAGATCAGCAAAACCAATTTTCTGAAGTTAGAACACAGATGAAACAATATGACTTCCCAACGATTTAACCTTAATTTAGAGCCTGAGGGGCGGGAACCTATACTAGAAGTGCTTCACCACATCAAAACCAAGAATTCTTAGCACCAATTACCGTAGCCCGAATAATCTACCAAACAAATCAGGAACATAAACTCTGAACCACATTAAGAAAACACCCTAAAAACAATAATTTATTGGCACGTTTACTTACTCTAATGCCAAGAACTGAGTTGTAAACGTACCTCATAACTACAAGAACAAACTGGAGAGTAGAACTCAATCATTATATAAACATCCATGACACAAGAAATAAAAACCTAAGACTCCGAACGGAAATTGACAACTTAGACCGAAATCCACACCGCCCAAAACAGAACGGTAATATCTGAAAAAATTAAAAACTAAATACAATTGCCAGGTATTGATGTTGAGAAAAAGAAATGAACCTTAAATGGTTCATATATACCTGCTTGTACTTCTTCTGGCGTCTCCCATCTGCAGTCTCGATGACGAACTCAGTGGAGAAGATGTTGGTGAGCTTGGCACCGTATCCGTTTCGCCCACCGGTGGTCTTCTTCACCGTATCGTCGTAGTTACTGCTGGTCAGCAAGTGCCCGAAGATCAGTTCCGGAACGTATACTTTCTCCTCCTGGTGAACCTCCACGGGTACACCATCACCATTGTTGCAGACGCTGATGCAGTTGCCCTCCACGTCAATGACAACCTTGAGCGAGTCCATCTTTGGGTCTCGTTGCTTGTTATCTGCGGCATTGACGAGGATCTCGTCGAAGATCTTGTAGAGGCCGGGGACGAAGGTGACGGGGCGGTGGACCATGCGATCGGACTCGTAGATCCAGAGGGTTTGGGTGTGCTTCTCGATGGAACCAATGTAGGTGTCAGGTCGGAGGAGGATGTGCTCGAGCTGGGACTTCTTCTGGTACATTTCTTCGATAGTTTTGGCAGTGGTTGGTCCGGCGGTGGGGGCTGGGTCAATGTTGGCGGCATTGCTGGTCTGTAAGGGGCGTTTCTTTTCGATTGCCATGGTTGGGGGAGAGGGTCGATAGTGTAGAGGGTTTGATGAGAGATTGATTTACACACACAGATAGAAGAGGGGGTCTGGGTTGGGGTTCGAGACGCGGATTCGTAAAGGGAGACCGTTACTACAGTCAGGTGTCAGGTGAGATTTGAATTTGAATTTTGAGTTTGGGCGAGAGGGATGTTTGAAAAGGGTTCTGTGTATGATACGAGGAGTTGCGGTGGGTTTTGGGATATTGGGCTTGCTGGGCTGGGTTTTACCTTCTTTTTTGGGACTAGGAAATTCGATTTAACACATGGTTCTGTATTTGATTTTAGTCGGATACAAAAAATATCTATTTTCAAATTTTTTTTTTTAGCGTATCTGGCGTAATGATAAGGGAAGCGTTACAGGCACGTAAAGATTTTATAAAAAACTAACGATGATATATATTATATTATTATCTTTTTTTTTTTTATAAAACATGACATATTTATTAATATTAAATAATTTTTTATTAAATAATTTTTTATTATTTAGTGGTAATAAATATGTCACATCTTAACTAATGAAATAATATTATGATGCATAAAATTTTATTTTATAAAAATAAATTTACGTTAATTTCATAGGTTGTGCTAAGGGCAAAAGCACCCATAAACTCGAAGAAATACCAAAATTCAAATTATGGGTGATTGAGTTGAAATATTAGATATTTTATATATTTAGAATCAATATATTTTAATTAGTTTATAACATTATTATTAGTTTTAAATGAAAAAATAGTTAATAGACATAAATATGAGTTATGATTTAAATTAGTTAATATCATGATTTATAGTTTATACTTAAGTTTACAACTTGTGATTTAATTTAGCAATATTTCTTCGCATCATAATAAATCTATGATATTCTAAATATTTTTTTCTCGAGATGAGATAAACTACATCATCATCATCAATTTATTATTATTGATATTAAATTTATTATTACTTCAAAAAAAACCTATATTTCAACAAAATACAAATTCACATTTTAGGTGAATTAAATTATTAAAATGTTTCTTACCAATTGAAAATTAATTTAAAAAAAAAAGATTGTCAATCATTGTTATCTTTGTTTTTATTTTTAAGAGATCATTGTTATGTTATTGTATAAAAGAATGGCATGCTCATTTCATAATATATTAATATTATATGGTGGATATTATATTTAATAGAATTCATCTATTTCCTTTTTTATTTAATTAATCAATAAAAATCGTATTTGTAATAAAACATGATATATAATATTCATCACTTTTCCAATCTTTTTTAATATGTGACTTTTTAAAATATTTTATATTTGTAAAAATCTAAGGTTGACTCACACAATTTGCCCAAGTAAGCATTACCCTTTCTCAAATCGGTGGTTTTTGTTGCAAAAGCTGTATTTGGACATTTCTTTAAGTAATTTTCACACTTCTCGGCCAAATTAACTCTATCTTGAATAAAATCAAATTATATATTAACTTTATAATTCACATTACAAATCCCTAATTTTCCTTAATTCTATATTCTTCAAAATCTAAATTTTTTACTTTGAGGGTAAATCTGAAAGGCTCTGTCTTGGAGAGGTTCCCCGATATGAAAATAAAATAAAATATATATTGAATCAAACTTAATTTGTTTAATATCTAATTATACATATTATTCAAGACCAAACATGATTGCTAAGATCAACATGTAATGAAGGAGATCTAGAGGGACGCCCTTAGTAGGCAAGCCCTCAATCCTTTCCTTTTGAGTTGCAAGGCATATGTAGTAACGCCCGGCATTACTTCATGCATCATGTTTGGAGTTAAGGAACAATGAAGAGTGATCTTTAAGGCCACCCGTGAGTTACCAAATCAGAACTGATTTAAATCAATTTTCCTTCCCATATCAATGGTGAGTTTTGATTTTTTGAAAACTCTCAAAATTTTGATTTTTCTATAATAAACATCTAGGGTGTGGACATTTTGAATGTGTCTCTAGTTTATCTATGTAGCAAGTTCACGCATCATGTGGAGACGAACTCGGATCAATCGAGAATTAGAAAACTAGATTAACTTATGGAACAAATACAAAAAGTAAGTTCGAAGTATTTTTCCTTCCGCTGTGAATATTTTCTATGAGATCTAACACAACAAAAGATATGCGGTACAATGTTCAATATCATATCTTGATTGAATATACAAATTATGGAAAAACGATAGTTTGATGTGTCAATTGTTAGTTTTGATAGTTTATATTGCATATTATAAAGACGCTATGGTTTGAGGGTGTAGAATAAAACTTCTCTTATTTGAACTCTCTAATTCTATCATATTCAAATATAAAAGGAAGTTGTCTTGTTCGAGAATTGTTATAATTATGGAGTCAATACTCTCTCGACGTTTCTTTTAAGCAAAATTCTATTCATCATCTTTACACCACTTACTACAAATGATTTTTTAATTTTTTTTCTCCTCATCAAATATGTAGTGTATGGTATGTGAGATGAGAAGTAACAAATCTCTTCTTTTAAAGTCTGAATGGTTTCTGTTGAGTCGTTCATTTTCGTCTGGTTTGAAGGTAGAATGTGGTTCTTCATAATTTTTCTTTTATTGTTTCTCGCATTTTGATTTAATTATTTATTGGGTAATTAGTGCCTCAGATTATCCATTAAATTTTATTTCTACATATACATTATCTATGAATAAATTTGTTAACGAAGTAGTAATGCAACAGGATCTATACACCCTTCCCCTTGGGTCATGTAGATAGTAGTTGGGCTGAATTTTTCAATGGTCAACCAAAACTAGAATTGCAGGTCATGACAAATTTTGTTTCCGTGGAGGAGTTGGCCCGTATCTTTCATTCATACATGCAGATGCAGTGTACCCTCAGGAGACAAGATTCCAGAAGCCTTTCTGCTTTTTACTACTGATGTGTCAGATCATGGAGCTGTTAGGCCTATAGACATTGAATTCAGAAATACAACCCTAATATTTTAAGAAGAGATATGGCTTTTTGTGCTTCAAGAAAATAGAAGGCCTGCATATTTCTGGAGATTCTTGTTCAACTATGGGGTGCTGTGAAGATCTACATGGCTGCAGAGGGAGCCTAGACAAACGGTAACTTGGAAGAAGAACTCAGACTGCAGGGTTCTCGTCAAGGGGCTAGAAATGCAAGACGGAAAAGCCCAAGCCTCTGAATTTCTTGCTCAACAACGTAGCAATTGGCCAAAATAAGAACAGACTACAGAGATGTATTTTGCACAGATCCTAGCCATTGGTCAAAAAAAAAAAACTTTGCTTTTTCTCTAGTAACTTTTGGCTTTAAGCATACCTGGGTATTAACTTTTATGCCTTCAGCCATAAACCCTATTATTGTAACTCCATCCAAGCTAAATAAAGTTTCTTTGGATTCCTAGAGCTAGCAGCCTATGAACCAGCCGACCCCACTCAGAGAAAAAATAGAAAAGAAGGGTGTTCCGTATTTTCCCTTTAAGGAGGATCCGTATCCGATCCGTATCCCTAACAAGCTTCATCTGCTCATGATCTTAGGCAAACCTTTAACCTGCAAATGACAATACCTGATCAATAATTCCTCTCTTTTTGCGTTTTGTTTGGCATTGATGAATATAATCCAAACATGGTGGAAAGAAGAGGAATTCCTCAGAATAGTCACGTATCCCACCCACCAACTCTCCAATTTATGGTCAAAACTTTTGAAACACGAAACTTGTTTGAATTAATCAAGGTTGGTGAACGGCCATCTCTAGTCCTCATCTGGTTAATTCAATTCACCTAATAGCATGGATTTGTCAAAAGTGAATGCTTTTCTGATTGCCTAAGAAATAGTAAAAGATGAAGTTTCAGATTTCAAAAGCTGAGCAACTAGTAAAATGAAGTAAATCTACGCAGAAATAAAACTCTTCATAAGACCATTGAAGGGTGCCAAGGATAGTATGGTATAGAAACAGCACAACTGCCAACGGACTTCATGATTTCTTCTACAACTTTCACATTTAAAAACATCTGTATATCGACACAGAATAAACAAACAAAACAAAAAATCGTTATCTTTGGTTTGGCACCATTATATATCTCTTTAAATTTCATTTGGCTTCACCAATTTTCTCTCTTACCATTTGAGAACCCAAAAATTCCAAAACCAACCAATCACTTCTCTCCTCTTCTTTCAGATCTCTTCCAGAGCAACAACCACCACCCAAATTGAGAGAAACATCCAAAGATAAATAACTCATTCTCCTCTCCTTAACTGACCCTCCCATTTCTTCATTACTTGCAGCAAGATTTCATTCCAAGTGTCAACAGGCCCCGGCAAGCACCAATGCACACAATCATTCTGCACGCGTTCTGCCACCCCATTAGCAAAGGGAAACGGATGCATATATGGCCCCGGGTGACCATCCGGCCTCATTAATGATAACTTGGTCACGTCCAATGACTCTAGTCTGAACCCTGAAAATTGCAAAGCATTTTCCTTTGCCGTCTCCACTTCCTCTACCTCAATTTTTCTCATCTCTGCATCCATTCCTTCAAGCTGCTTCTCACCCTCCTTATAAGGCTTTTTCTTTGGACAGGCCCCGGCTTTATCCCAGTCACCTTCGAAATGCGCAGGCGAAAACGTAGTCACAATTACATCAATTCCATTACCAGTAGACCCTCTCCTTTCGATTATGGTCCTCAGGGAAGTCCTTAAACCCTTCCTCAAAACTTCATAAAAACCAATCTCTGTGTGATTGAGACCAGGGCAGTAGTGGCAACCTAACACCAAATCACCCTCCAAATACACCGCCGGGTGTAGAAACCAATGCCCAATGGATAAAACAACCATGTCTATGCGATCCAAGTCACTTGCCCACTTTTCATCCACCCGATCTAAATACAATTTGTTGAAATTAGGCCCCCCGTGAGATTTTTCAATACCCTTTACGAGAAATGGCGACCAGTATACTGAAACAGTGGCATTGTGAGAAGGAAAGTTCCACCTACGGAACTTATTCTCCTCGCTGTCCCGGTAGACAAGGTTAGGCGCAGATGCAGTGGCTAGCATGCAAAGAAGCGACTCCAATTGGTTCCTAGCCATGGAGTCACCCACAAAAGCTATGTGCTTGTTCCTAATGAGCTCAAGAAAGGTGTTGGGTTCAAACCTTGGTAGCTTGCATTGCTTGGGTTTCCACCTCCAATAGAGGTAGTCCAGATCAGGCCTGCCATGAGAGATGCAATTCTGGCCATCCTTGATGGTACCGCATGTAGTACCATTGTACAAAGGGCCCCGCCGATCATGGACCCATCTGCCTCTGGTGTAGTCACATGGAGTTTCGTTAGTTTTTCCCTCTTCTGCAATAGAGAACACCGTAAGGAGTCTTTATCAGCAATAAATCGCAAACCCAAAAATACTAAAACAAAGCCCAACTAACATTTCAATGGCTTTTAACCAAAATAAAGAAAACAGAATTTATTTACGTACCTTCAGAAGAATGAAACTGAGTAGGAGGAAGAGAAAGAGAAGAGGAGGAGGAGGAGATGGTTATGGGGGTGGTATTGGGGAGCTGATCGGTGGAGGACTGAGGGAGTTGGAGAGGATAAAAGTAAAGGCGAAAGAGAGCTATGGGGAGAAGGGCATAGATGGTCCATGGTAAGATCTTCTTAGCGAGGGAGTGAGTTTGGTCTTTGAATGGAGTTATTGTAGCAGTACCGCCACCGGCCCATTTCATAGCTTTTCTCTCCTCACCTCGCCTGCTTTTTCTTCGCCGGCGTGTACAGAAATGAGAAGGCTGAGCAAGACACGTAAAAAAGGTGTGGATTTTTTCTTCCTGGGCAGGCAGAGAGAGAGAGAGAGAGAGAGAGAGACAGCGGGGTGGTTTTGTTTGTGGGGGTGACTCAGCGAAAGTCACATCGAGAATCCAGTGGGTTTCGTGGTAGGCCGACGAGTTTGTTCTATAATCTTATCGAAGCCATAGGCTTTATGAGAGCATTTAGATTACTTGGTCATCGTTTTCTCTAAAATTTAGTTAAAATTATATATTTTGCATAAATTTAAAATCATTCAAACTATAATTCCATATTAGATTGGTGAAAATAATAATATAATAATATTTTTTAATAATATTATTTATATTTTTTTCATATTTTACAACTACACTAATCATATATTAATTAATAATTTAATTTTTACTTAAATTATTATTTTCCATAATTTAATAATTAATAATTTAATTTTTACTGAATTTTTTTCATATTTTACAACTACATTAACCATATGTTTTCCATTAATTTTTTTCATACTTAAATTATGTATAATATTTTTACTATATTATACAAGACCAAGTATAATATAGAATCATATCTTAATATATCAAAATAGTTACTAGTAATTGAGTTAAATATGAGCAGTTGTGTATGATAAAATATCACTTTTGAAAATGAACAATACATCTTTAAATATAAAGAAACACTTAGAAATACTGTAGTTCATATTTGAGGCTCTTAGTATTTGACTACTTCAATGCAGATGATTCTAACTCTATTTCTTCAAATTTTAAAGATAAACCAACATTTGATTAAACTAATACCAATACCATGAGTGCTATCTTTTATTGATCTTAGCTAAAATGCCTTCAATTTTTTTTCTCTCTTTTGTTTTGGGAGGAGGGGGTGTTTGCTCTTTATCTTTTTATTTTTGAATGGGTCAATCATGGGCAACCTCTACACTTTGTTTAATAGGTCAGTTGCCCCCATTAAGGGACAAAACACAGAAGTATCCCTCTTTAATGGGACACAAATCATGTAACTCTTGCTTTGTAAAAATGAAGTTAAAATCGTCATTTAAGCAAAACTTGAGTCTAGCAATCCAAGTTTTTTTGTGTCAAACTTGTAATCTGCATAAATTTCTTTTTGCTAATGGCTTCAATTTATAATTTTACACAAAACTCGCCGACTTTATTATAGTTATAAAAAAATAAAAAATAAAAACATCAATACTAATAAAACCATTCTTTGCATTGCACCAATTAAGCCTCCAAATCACATGTACATTGTTCACTCTATATACTTTGTTTTAGTTTATGTGACTTTTTGTATTATCTTACCCTCTACAATATTACAGGATGATTTTTTAAAACATTCTATTTTTCAGGGATCCGCACGTGATTTGGATAGACATGAGAAAGAAGTTTGTTATCCCTTTTCAAAAGCAACCCAATATACACATGACAAAATCGTAATTTTATATATAAAAACAAAATTATATGTTCTACAATCAAAGTCAAAATTCTCTCATCTTCGGATTCAGATTTGGAGTCGAAGTCCGATCTCAACTTGGCCTCTGACTTTAGTAGGAATTGGGCATTTTGATTATGGCTGAAGTCGAAATTCAGCCGTAGCAATTGCTGCCTAATCCTTTTAGGAAAAAAAAAAAAAGATTTATTATTAAAAAATAATTTTTTATATAATTATCAAATTTAACTATTTTTGTCTCTAATGACAGACTTCCACGTTAACTATATATATTAATGTGACAATNAAAATTATAATTTATAACTTTAAGTAGTAAATTTTATTATTAAAAAATTATTTATTATTTAGTAATTATATGTTTAAGGTATTTTTAAATATATTATATTTATTTAGAAATAAATTAAAAAAATAGTTTCTAAAATAAAAATAATGATCATTTAACTTTTAAAAAATTATAATTATATTTTTAGAAGTTATAATCAACCTAAAATTATATAATATTAACTACATTTTAAATTATCCATAAAAGTACATTCGATGACTTTTCTCAAATCAGTAGCTTTTCCTTATCTTTTAGGTAGTAGTCTTTAATGATTATGGTATGCTCAAGTCAAGAAGCTTTTTCCCCCATTTTTTCGGTGGGAGGTCTCATTCTTAATTGTGACAAGCATTGTGTGGCTTATGTGTTGCAATCCTAAAAGGGCCGTGAAGATCACGCGCGTGACAAACCAATTATTTAGTGGACACTAATAATATCACATCATCACCCATCAATGTGTGATGGAACCTATACCTTTGCCATGTTCACATATAGGTTAAGATATCATGAATTGTTTTATAACTGACATAGGGAAACTCTACGAAGGTGGTGAAATGCATTTTTAAGTTGGTTCCATCACACATTGATGGGTGATGATGTGATATTATTAGTGTCCACTAAATAATTGGTTTGTCACGCGCGTGATCTTCACGGCCCTTTTAGGATTGCAACACATAAGCCACACAATGCTTGTCACAATTAAGAATGAGACCTCCCACCGAAAAAATGGGGGAAAAAGCTTCTTGACTTGAGCATACCATAATCATTAAAGACTACTACCTAAAAGATAAGGAAAAGCTACTGATTTGAGAAAAGTCATCGAATGTACTTTTATGGATAATTTAAAATGTAGTTAATATTATATAATTTTAGGTTGATTATAACTTCTAAAAATATAATTATAATTTTTTAAAAGTTAAATGATCATTATTTTTATTTTAGAAACTATTTTTTTAATTTATTTCTAAATAAATATAATATATTTAAAAATACCTTAAACATATAATTACTAAATAATAAATAATTTTTTAATAATAAAATTTACTACTTAAAGTTATAAATTATAATTTTTTAAAATTTTTACAAAAATTATAATAAACAGTTTATCTTATCTTTCAACTTTTAACTTTTATATTTTATTTAAAATTATTTTATCTCATTTTATTATTTAAACTATACTTTAATTTTTAATTTTTTTATTTTTTGGAATAAAAGAAATACAAGAAAGGGGGATTGGGACCATTAATGTAGTGTCCTTTGAATGCAGGGATGATCTAAAGAATAAACCATCATGTTGCATTCTTGGAGTGTCGTGGTAGGAATCATTTGGGCTGGTTTTGGACTCTTCTGCAAAACCAATTAATCATCTCTATTTGTCTTCATATGCTGGTTGGCATCAAGCCTCCCATTTCACGTTATTTAACAACTCTGTACGTACGTTGGCCATCTATATATGCATAAACTATATTATAATCAATATTTTTTTTTTTTTTTCTTAGAATTTAGCTGTCAAGGACTCAAGTTGAATGAAATAAAGTAAATAAAACAATGGCCGGTGCGTGCATGAGCATCGAACAAGATCATGCATGGACGGAGTGGTAGCCAGCTCAGCTACCATAATGGCATTATCATATAGTTGAGTGGTACAAGAACAATCTGAAAAGTCTTCACCCTCGAGCCAAACAGAAACCAATGGAGAGGAAAATAAAACGCAGGAAAAATATGAATATCGTGGAGTGAACAGTACTGTTATGTCCGACCTTTTGTGTCAGGGTCAGGATCCAGGATCTAGGACCATCGACACAGCTCAGAATACCGTGAAAGCAACAAAAACTCTTCACAATGGAGCTTTTTTTTTTTTTTTTTTTTTTTAATTTAATATTTAATTGGGTTTTGAATGAACAAGACAGCTAGCCATGAAGTTGGAGAGACAGAGTAAGTTTTTGTAGTATAAACCGTATCGTGTGTCGTGGATCCCTGTATCCACACATGCATGCTCTTTCCCTGCAGCTCCCCAATGTTGTAATTTGTGAAATTCAATAAGAACGAAACCACGTTTTAATGCATCGAATGTGGTAAGCCTTGGACTAGGAACTAGGAATTGAAGGCAGTTTTTATTTATTTATTTATTTAAAAAGAAAAAGAGAAGAATATTTGAATGGTCATGCTCATGCACCATTCATTAGCCAACACGTTGACATGTATATAGCATCCATGCAATCAGTTTTACTAAAGGAATTATGAATATTATTATAATTTTAGTGATTGATTGTACTGATAAAGAGCCTTAAAAAAAGTATGGTACTCAGTTATTTAATGGTCACGATTCCCTCAACCCAGTTTTGCCAGCTCGATCGTTTTAGCCCTCTGAAGCAAATGCCATTGCTCGTTGAGGGGAAAAAAAAAATTATTAGTAAAGAATGAAAAATAAACTAAAAAATCTTGAACCGATCATAAATTAAAAAGGCTTTATATCACAATTATATATGTCAAACAGCTTGAACAAATTATATTAATCCAATTATCAAATGAATTGCCACACTTATCGAAATCAAGATAAAAATCTAAGAAAGTGTGAATGAGATATTACACTTGCAAATCTAAGGACCCTAACAGTGTGAATGAGTTCAGGCCAATGGGCTGGTATAACGTTTTGTATAAGATCATGGCAAAAAAACTTGCAAACAGATTGAAGAAAGTGTTGGATGAGGTTATCTCGAAAAGTCAAAGTGCTTTTATTTCAGGAATGTTGATTTCTAATAATATAATTACTGCATATGAGATATTACACACTATGAAAACAAGGTAGAAATATAGAGTGTGAAGTATGGCAATTAAGCTTGACATTTCAAAAGCTTATGATAGGGTGGTGTGGGTATCTCGAGGCAACAATGAGAAAAATGGGGTTTGGGGACAAATGGATAAGCCTAATTATGCAGTGCATTTCTTCAGTTTCATATGCTATACTAGTGAATGGTAGGCCTAATGAAACAGTTGTACTCACTAGAAGGTTAAGATAAGGAGATACATTGTCTCCCTATCTTTTCCTTTTGTGTGTAGAGGGCCTAAGTTCTTTGCTTGAGCAAGCAAGGGAGCAAAAAGAATTGAATGGTGTATCAGTGGCCAGAGGTGGAATGAAGATTATCCACCTACTCTTTGTAGATGATTGCTTGATTTTTGGGAAAGCTAGTTGGAGGGAATGGAAGAAAATAAGTGAGATTCTTGAGTCATATGAGAAAGCTTATGGTCAAAGCTTAAACAAGCATAAAACCAGCATGCTTTTCAATCCCAATGCTAAGGCAAATGTGAGAGAAGGAATTGTGAAGGATTGTGGGGCTCAGGAGCAGAACAATTGTGAGAAATACCTAGGCTTACCAATTATGGTTGGTAGGTCTAGATACAACTTCTTCAGTAGTATTAAAGACAGAATTTGAAAAAAGTTAAATAATTGGAAGAACCAGTTTTTGTCCCTCTCGGGTAAGGAAATATTACTGAAAGTTGTGATACAAGTAATCCCAACTAACTATACGAGTGTTTTTAATTTGCCAAAAAAGCTATGCAAGGAGATAGCAACTTAGATGGCCAAGTTCTGGTGGAGGTTTAGGGAGAATGATAAAAGAATCCATTGGAGAAGTTGGTCAAAGATGGGGCTATCAAAAGCTAAAAGGGGTCTGAGTTTTAGGGAGTTGGAATCTTTCAACAAAGCATTGTTAGCAAAACAATGCTGGAGAGTGATGATGTCTCCACACTCCATGGCAGTGAGGTATTAAAAGAAAAGTATTTCAAGAATGCAGACATATTGCAATCAAAGTTGGGATTCAGACCTTCAGTAATATGGAGAAGCTTGAGGGACTCTTTAGAACTGTTGAAAGACGGGTTGGTGTAGAGAGTAGGTAAAAGTGTGGAGGGACAGGTGGATTCCAAGAGCCTCAATTTTCAAAATTCAATCATCAGTGGCTGTTTTACAAGCTAAAGCAAAGGTAGAAGAGCTACTTTGTGAAGGGGGTAGGGAATGGAATATTGAACTAGTAAAGAAAGTTTTGAATGAAGAAGAAGCTAATATGGTGTGTAAGTTACTTATTAATATTAGGGGTGTGCAAATTTCTGAAGGTTCCGATTCTAACTTTGACAGAATCGAAGTGTTCGAAAATAGGAGTTGGAATCGAAGTAAATTCCATAAGTGGAGTCGGAGTTGGAATCAGAGACCAGTGGGCCTCTGACTTTCGATTAATTTTTTTTTTAAAATCCATCTGTGATGATTTTAACAAACTAACTAGAACGACACCATTCCATTTAAATAGAAACGACGTTGTTTTAGACACCGGTTAATAGCTTCGTCCTTTACTTTCTTTCTTCTTTCTTCCTAATTCCTTCTTCATTTCTTTCTTATTCAGTCCTCTCATGATTCTCCTCTCTCAGTTCACAGTTCAAGCTGCATGACGCCACGACCAAGCACGAGTCCACCATTAACAAAGACTCAGTCACTCAAACGCCGTAGATTGCTTCACGCCACCATTGTCGTAGTGCCTTCGTCCTGCCATTTTTGCCAATCGATAATTTTAATTTTGAGGGTTTTAAATTTAGGAATTTTAGTTACTTCGAATTCATTTTTTTATTTCTTATTCACTTTGGTTATTGATTTTGGAATTTGGATTGTGTAGATGATATAATTGTGTGTACTTCTGTATTGAGGAAATGGTTGTGATGAATTTTGTTATAGATCTTGATTTTGGATAGTGAACATAAGGTGTTTGTGGAAATGTCACTGAGAAAAAATGCAAAAAAACTTCATAAAAAGTACACTGTCAAAATTTAATTGGAATTATACTATTTGAATCAATTAAAGAGTGTGCAATTTTCCTTCATGAACTTCTAACGTTAAAATCCTTTTAAGGCTTGCTGAAACTCCAATTGATGGATTGGTTCACTACAAGTCTACAAGAAAAATGACATGACCAACATCACATGACCCATTTGTGTGCGATATTCTTTAACCTTCTATCTATGTACGTGTACTGTGTAGTTTTCAAGTAATAATTTAAGTACCCAGCATTTTTGAGAAACTCATGTAATCAAGCAAATATCAACTATCAAGAGACTAACTTCTCTACTATATCATGCCCAAGCTTGCTTTCGTGTCTGTCCTTGAGATCCTGTGATGAGATCTATTCAAAAGCTACCTTCTAAGCCTCAATTACTCCATAAACTCCAGTACACAAAGATGATAATAAAAAACCTAACACAAAAGATTCAAATTTAATAAATTAAAAACTTCATAAGTGCTTGCTTTGCTTATATAAAGTAACTAATGGAAACAACACAATTTTCCATTCAAAGATTTTACAATTCAAATAAGTTTGCTTATAATCTTCATATAATAATAAGTATTAGGCACACGGTACATGATAAGGGCTTGTATTTAGTTTTAATTTTTTCTCATTCTCCCCCATGTCCATATAAAACTTACCATTTTGAATCTTTGATGGATGCACATTTTTTAGAATTAAGTATTGATGTTTATATATGTGTATGTGTGTGTGTGTGTATGTGTGTGTATCATATTCCAAATACAGATGCTTCACCAAGTGGGACTCCAAAATTAGATCAGGATGTCACAATTCCGTCCTAAGCACCGGGATTTAGACCCACTTCCAGAGCACAAACTTCATGTGCAAGTAGTCAATTCCCACTCCCGGTAGACATAGAAGATGATGATACATTTAATGAGGAGGAGGAGATGGCTATTGGGGATGAATCGGATGTACCACCTCCATCTATGAGGCCACCACGACCATGATCAAATAAAAAAATGTCATGATCGTGGGAACATTTCACCAAGGTTGACGGTAATCCTAAAGAACCGCAGGTGAGATGCAACTATTGTGGTACACAAGTTGGATGTCATTCAAAAAAGCAAGACACTACTTATTTGATATTAAATCTTAATGGTTGCAAGAGGTATAAGATAGTGAAGGGATTGACGACCAAAGATAAGACCAAACTTAGTTACAAAATTTCTAGAGCGACTGATGGTACACAACTTAAGAAAATGTTCATCCCGTAATACAGTGAAAAGATGTTGAGGGATGCGCATGCAGAGATGATAATTGAAGATGAGATGCCTTTTACTACAGTTAACAAAAGAGGGTTCCGAAAGTTTATCAAGCTGCTTGAGCCACAATTTCCATTGTCATCACGGTATACAGTGATGCAAGATTGTATGAAAAGGCATTTAAAAGACAAGGCTGAGATGATAAAGATGTTTGTGACTACTGGCTAGAGGGTGTCACTTACGACTACCACATAGACGTCTACATTGACAGCGAATGTAATTTGAAAAAAACAGATTATTGGATTCAAAAAAATCATTGATCATAAGGGTGCATCCATTGGGGCGGAGATGGATGATTGTTTGAAGGATTGGGGATTCAGAAAGTTTATGCATTATAGTTGACAATACCAGTGCCAATGATACTACAATTGAATGGTTCAAGGGAAATACGAGAGTGAGAGATTATGTCATTCAGGGCCATGAGTTTATCCATATTTGATGTTCTGCTCATATAAGCAACATGATTATTACTGAGGGGTTAAAAGAGGTTGACGATTCTATTACCAAAGTCCGCAACATTGTATTGTATGTGAGATCTTCCCCCCAAAAGCTCAAAAAGTAAAGGGCAATAGAAGAACAGCTTGAGATTTCATGTTCTAGGACGCTTTGCTTGGACGTTTCAACTCGATGAAATTCTACATACATGATGTTAGATGTGACACAGAAGTACCAAAAAGTATTTGAGCGGATGGAGGTGGAAGATGGAAGCCTTAAGTATGCTTTGATGGAGTCTACAGGAAAGGGGCCGGGTTCGCCGGACACACATAATTGGACGAGTGTGGGGTATTTTGTTACATTTTTTTAGATTTTTTTATGACATTACTATGCGGATATCTGGATCCGCATATACAACTACAAACTTGTGATTTAGTTAGGTCTTGACCCTACACCACCACTTGCAAGAAGTTTGTGATGACCCTAGCGGACTGTTATTTGGTATGGTTCAAAGGATGCAGACCAAATATAATAAATATTGGGGGCAAGTTGATAAGATAAATAGATTACTCTTTATGGCTGTGATCCTTGACCCTTGAGTTAAGTTGGCCGTGATAGAATTTTGGGAAAATTTTGTCCTCAGGGTAGTGAAGGCTGGGTCGTTTATTAAAGCGCTTAAAACTGATCTCGATGACTTATACAACCACTATAGTAATAGTGGCTAGCCTTCATCCACAATGGGTACTTCTACCTCGCACTCGATTTCGACACCTCCCTCCGATGACTTTAGTCCAGATGGAGCATTGCATCCACGTAGTTGAGGTTACAATATTATGAGTGAGTATCATTAACTCATTGCATCAAGGAATATTATGCAGTGCACTTCTGAGGTTGAACAGTATTTTATAGAAGATGTCAAAACACCCAGTGTTGTATTTCAAATATTAACTTGGTGAAAGACTAATTCTGCCAAATATTCAATCATTTCTCGTATTGCCCTAGATGTGCTAGCCATTCTTATCAATATGGTTGCATTTGAGTAAGCATTTAACAGTAGAGGTCGAGTGTTGGATGCTTTCCGGAGTTTATTGTCACTGACAACCGTGGAGGCCCCCATTTGCACACAGAACTAGATTAGTGATACGTCCCTTGGACTAGATAGTATTGGCATTGATTCTGAGAGCTATAAGCTTGAATCGGGTAACCTTATTTTACTCGATTCTTTATTATTAAAGTTTATTGCAATAATTATTTAAGTTTTTCAATTATTATTTAATTCTTTTTATGATTTCCTAAATCTATTTAACTTATACTTTTTATGATTTTACATATTTAATTGTGAACCCTAACATAATTGCCGATGATTGATGGAGTATGAATAAGGATAAGTTGATAACAGAACTAACTTTAATCTTTATTGGTGATAAATGGTAATTAAATTCAACTTTTACTGTGTTCTATTTTCTAAATCAATTTTGGTTCCATTTATTAATTGGGGACTTTTTATCTTAATTTTAGTTATGACGAATGACCAAGCACAGTACTACAGATGATGTTTTTCCTTTTAGTTGAATCAATATGTTTCTTTTTATGGACTGTTTAATCAAACTTTGAAATGAACTGCTTTTTCTATTATCAATGTTTTGAACTATTGTCTAGGACTTTCTGAATTATGAATTTACATTTATTATATTCTTATTATTATTATTTATTTAGGTTCGAAATGGGCCCAATTAGAAGTTGGAGTTACGATCAGAACTCGAAATTCCAACCTCTAATGGGAGTCGAGCTCCGATTCCGTTCGGAGTCAAAATCGGAATAAGATTTGGACTCCGACTCAAGTTGGAGTCGGAAGTCGGAAGGCGGTGTTCCAACTTCGTCGGAGTTGGACACAGACCTAATTAGTATTTTTGGCTTACCTGATAAGCAGATTTGGGAATTTTCAAAAAATTGGATGTGTAGTGTGAGGAGTGCCTATCATGTTGAAGTGACAAGAGGAAAAGAGGAAAATGTGAGTCATTGAGTAGAGAGGTAGAGGGATGGAGAGTGTTGTGGAAGCTAAATGTTCCAAGGGTGGTGAAGGTGTTTTTATATGGAAGGTCTTGAATAACAGTCTATTAACAAGGAGGAATTTGTTTCATAAAAAGATAATAAAAGAGGCTAGTTGTCTAGTGTGCAAGTGGCAGGATGAGTCAATTACTCATGTTTTATGGAGTTGTAGTGGTGCTACTGATGTTTGGGCGAGTAAAAGAAGTCCTGTGCAAAAATGGACGAGTATAGAGAGGGACATGCTGGAGCTTTGGTCAAATGGACCCCAAAACCGTATTAAGAAGAGTTGGAAGTAGTTGTTGTGGTGTTGAGAAGAATCTGGCTGAGGAGAAATGGTATGGTTTTCGAGAATAGGTTTGAGGGACCTGATGTGGTGTTTAATCAAGTTGCTGATTGCTTAGAGGAATTCCAGAAAGCACAGGAGAATCAGAGAGGATGACTGGTGGTTGCAGTTCAAGTCAGAAGGGAGTTTAGGTGGAAGGCACCCACTGAGGATTATGTCAAAGTTAATTGGGATGCTGCTTTGAAGGAAAAAGAAAATAGAGGGGGTATTAGAGTAGTCACAAGGGACAATCATGGTGAGGTGTTATTCTCCTGATATTGCCCAAAGATGAATATTAGCAATCCTCTGTTAGTTGAGATACATGCACTATGGAGAGCTATGAAACTGTGTGCTGAATTGCATTTCATTAAAGTACAATTGGAAGGTGATGTATTTTCGATAGTTAAAGATGTTAATAGCAGGGCGAAGAGTTGGGAATGGCATGGACAGATGATAGAGGATATCAAAGGAGTGTTGGAAAATAGGGAGCAACGGGAAGTTATACATAGTTACAGAGAATGCAGTAATGTTACTCACTTTCTTGCAAAGTTTTCTTTACTTGTAAATGAGGAAAGGATTTGGATGGAGGGTTTTCCTTCTGAGATACAGAAATATGTAAACACTGATGTAAAGACAAAAATTGGCTATGATTAGACGACTATATGATAAGATTTATCTTATCATTATATTTGAAATTGTTGGATGAATGTAAAATAATTATTGATTTATTTCTAAACAATATTGAGTTTATCTAGAAGTTTTAGAAAAGTTGTTTAGATAAGTTATTGAGGTAAAAATTGAATCCATGAGGATTTGTATTTATCTAGAACAGAAGCTTAATAGAAATTAGTCACTGTAGTGAAGAGTTATCGCGAAATGTTAGCAATCCGTCAGGGGATGTCGTCGCGACAGATTCTATCTATCAGCAGAATCCTACTATAATTGGAACTCTTTTCGGATTATTTATTTAAGATATCTTATTGGTTAGGATCTGTAGAGATTCAGATCTACATATTTTCTAGAGTACTTTCTAGTGCATATTTTGGTGAGAAAATTTCTTAGTGAATTTTCATATTTGTGATCTTTCTTTGAGTGTGATCATGCTTCAAGTGTGAATGATCGTTGATTAGATTTCAGCCACTGGAGTTCCAGGAGGAAAGTCAATAGTTTGAAAATCACCAAAAGTTCTGACTGCTATTGCGGTAGAAGATAAATGAGTCATTTGTCTGGACAAATAAAAGAGTCAAGTTACAAATGTTTTGTAATTGAGAATTATTTGTAATTATTTTTAAATAATAAGATTGACTTTTCTGGATTTTGCTGCCCCGTAGAATTTTACCTTTAAATAGTTCTTTAAAAGGTTTCTCTTCATAACCAATCGTTGTGTTATGCAAGTTTGTTTATTTTTTTTGAGTATTTGATTTGTTTAATAATCATAATATTGAGATCTAATCAATTTGTTCAACAAAATTAGTAGACAATTTCGTGGTTTTACAGGGGTACGTTGGAAATTTCAATTGGCATTAGAGCATGGTTCACTCATTTGAGTGTGATCTGTGCCCTTGTAAATCATGTCAACGTCATTATATGTTCCACCACACTTCGACAAGGAAAATTATGCTTATTGGGAAGTTCATATGAGGGCTTTTTTCAAGTTTTTTGATGAACGTGTATGGCATTCGGTTGAACGAGGATGAACTAAACTTGTGACATCTATAAATGTTTGGATGAAAGATGAAATCAGCAATTGCAATTGGAATAGCAAATGACTTAACACTATTTTCATGGTGGTATCCCCCAAAGAATTTAAAAAAATCTTCATGTGTGAGATTGCTAAAAAAGTTTGGGATATTTTGGAAGTTATACATGAAGGTACAATAATAGTAAAAAATTCAAAATTGCAAATACTAACCTCAAAATTTGAAAAGATTAAAATGTTGGAAGATGAGAGTTTTAATGAATTTTATACTAAACGGAATGATATTTTGAATTATAGGTTTAATCTCAGCGAGAAGGTGGAAAATTCGAGGGTCGTGAGGAAGATTTTGAGATCTCTACCTGAAAGATTTCGGCCCAAGGTTACAATAAAAGTTCAAGAGCTGGTCAGGTAAATCCATTGCTTTAAAAACAGTAAAAGATGATCAAGATGATTTTTTTGATGAAAAAATTTTAACAATGAAGAGATATAAATCTCATAGCAAGAAAGCTAAAAAAATTTATATTTAATAAAAAGTCTAATGGAAAGCAAAAAAGATGTAAAGAATTTTCTGCAAAGAAAATTATTCTAAAAAATGGAATAAAGAAAAATCTAATAATAATAATAAAACAAAGTGCTATGAATGTTTTGGTTATGGTCACATAAGAATTGAATGTCCAAATTTCTAAAAAAGTAAAAGAAAATCGTTGAATGTCACACATAGTGACAGTTCAGATTCTGAAAGTTCAAGCTCATTATCTGATGATGAAAAATCTTTTATAACTTTTTCTATTATTGTAAATGATTTTCTTGAGACTATACTAACAAAATCTAAAAGTGGTTGTGATTACAGTGATTCAGATGTATCACTTGTTGATGCTGACCAAGAACTAAGTTTACAGGATGTATACAATGATATGTGTGAAGAAGTGATCAAATTAAAGAAACTCAACGAGAAGCTGTACAATAGATTTAATACTGTGGAGAATGAGAAAAACAATCTTTTTTAGGCATTAAAAATTCTTGGTATTGAAGTATCAAGATTAAAGGATGTACTGTTTTCTTGCATGGTGAACTCAATAAGGAAGTTTATATGGACATACCACCAGATTTTGCAAAAAAAGGTGATCCTCGTGTATGTAAACTTTCCAAATCACTTTATGGGCTAAGGCAAACTTCACGCCAATGCTTCTCCAAATTTTCTAGTGCCATTCTTGATTATGGATTTACTCAGTCATCTTCTGATCATTCACTCTTCATTAAGTCTACTGCTTCTTCATTAATTGCTTTGTTAGTTTATGTTGATGACATAATACTAATAAGCAAAGACCTTGACAGCAAGTTTAAAATCAAGGATTTGGGTGTTTTGAAATATTTTATGGATTTGAAAAATTGCTAGATCTTCCAAAGGCATTAGTTTATGTTAAAGAAAATATGCCTTGGACATTCTTCAAGACTCAGGTTTCTTACTAGCAAAACCAGTTTAGTTTCCTATGGAGCAAAATTTTAAGCTTTCCTCATCTAATGGTGATCTGATTGACGATGCTTCAAGCTATCGTATATTAATTGGTAGGTTAATATACCTTACCATTTCTAGCCCATATCTCACCTATGCAGTGCAAGTTCTAAACCAATTTATGTATAAACCACGTCAACCTCATCTAGATGCATCTTACAGGGTCTTGAGGTATTTGAAGGGTACACCTGGACAAGGCCTTTTCTTTTCTATACCATCATTTTTTTTTATCTAAAAGCCTTTTCCTCAACCTATACTTTTATTTTGTGATAACAAAGTTGCCTCCACATAATAGCAAACTTAGTTTTTTATGAAAGGACAAAACACATCAAAACAGACTGCCATATTGTAAGAGAGAGAGAGAGAGAGAGAGAGACTATTGGCATTGTAAGAGAGAGAGAGAGAGAGAGAGAGAGAGACTATTGGCCAATATTATCAAACCACTTCACATTACTTCTGCTCATCAACTCAGTGATATTTTTACAAAACCTCTTGGCTGCACTCAATTTCACAATCGGCTTACCAGGATGGGAGTTTTGGACATCCACACTCTATCTTGAGGGGGAGTCAAGATGAGTTGTTAATCTAGTTTGCTAATGTGGCTTTATTTCATTGGTTGTATTGAGTCGTAATCAGTTTTTCTTCTTATAAACACATCGATGTAAATCAAAACCAAATTAGTTCATTCAATACAGAAAGCTCAATATTTTCTTTATTCTGTTTTTTCTGTTTCTATTGCTTTCGTCTCTCTCTCTACTACCAAGAATCACAAGATTCAAAATTTGTCAGTCTCGACCATTTTGTGAAGAACTAGACATCTTCCAGTAGAAGATAAAGATGCTCCGTTGTCCAATGCACATTCTATCCTCATGGGATTCTTTTCAAACAATAAAACTGCATCCACAAACATGGCAGCCTATTTCTTGATCTCGAGTTGAGAATATGTGGGATTTTAAAACCGCTACGTTCTATTTTTTGTCTTGATTTTTTTGTTTCATACACTTTTAAGATTTATATTTTGGGGTGTTTATTTGGTCATCTTTAATTTCATCCTGTGAAAAAAGAAAAGAAAAGCCCAACCCAATTCCAAAGACCACACTCAAGCGAGCCCACATCATACCGCGCTCACCGATCCTCCACTAGCCCATAGCAAAGAGCCGGAAAACACTGAAAAGTATTTCATAGGCAATAGCAGCTGAAGCAGAACCAAAATGGCTATGGAGGGTGCTACCAACTCTGAGGAATTCGCCGTGGGCTGCTTGCTCTCCATCAAGACCACCTTAGGCGACGACTTTGAAGCTCAGGTCATCACCTTCGACCGCCACACCAACATTCTCGTCCTTCATATCCTTCATTCTCTTGAGATCTTTCTTCTTATTGATCCGTTTGATTTTTGCTAACCCTAGAAAACACCATAGAACATGAACAGATAATGTTTTTTTATGTGCATTCCTTAACTTTCGTTGGGTGCGAACAAGAGGGTTCGAAAGCGGGACCTCGCCGGAACATACGGTTGTTGAACGCCAACTACATAAAGGAGTTTTCGTTCTTGGGCCAAGCCGAAGATCCACTTGATATAAAAAATTGTTTCCTTGATCTTAATACTCTGCTCGCTAAAGAAGATTTGGCCATTAGGTGGGTTTTTTTTTTGCGATTTTCACCACGAGTCCACTTGGGAATTTTATTTTTTTTTTAACTTATTTTGTTGAAAGTTTTTTTTTTTTTTTTTCCCTTCACGAATTCGATTCAGACAAGCAGAGGCTGAGGCCGAGAGGATAGGTGTGGGTGTTACCAGCGAGGCTCAGAGCATTTTTGAGGCCTTGTCCAAAACGTAAGTTCCTAATCGAAGTTCCTTATTCTACAATTTTAGATATTTCAAGGAGCAGAGTTGGTCAATACTAAACTTAGTCGTTTGTTCCTAAACAGTTGCTGGAGTTTGCACACTTCTATGAATTGTTTTCGTCGCTAATCTTATGATATTTTAGACCCTACGATAGCTTGAAAGATTGAAAGCATCTTTATTGTTCCTAATTCAACAAGTACTCCGTTTATTGTGTAGACACGCATTGGCAATACACAGGTTCTTTTGTGTTCCACTCAGATAAAATAATAGAGAGAGAGAGAGAGAGAGAGAGAGAGAGAATTTGTGACGATTTATAAGTTGAAGAGAAATGAAGTATATGTGCATTATCAACTTACATCGTCATTTTTTTCAGTCGGTGGAGAAAAGAATGGGTTCAGTACGGATGCTAACAACTCTAGACTCCAATACTCTGATCAGCTTCCTGAAAAGTGCAATGCAAATAAGTTTTTCTGATACATCTTTGGTATTTGGTTTCAGTTCTAATCATAAATTTGCACTTTTGATGTTAGGCTAACTCCACTAAAAGGTATAGCCTAGAGTTTGTCTTTCCAAAAATTGGGAGGAAAGATCTGAATATTATCATACCTTTAGCAGCTTCACCTGAAGTGAACATTCTCAAGAATCCCATGCTCCTATAATGGATCTAACCTGATACCTTGTTTGCCCCTACGTTTATTTTAATGCCAGTTGCTGCATTGAGTTTGGGTAATTCTATAAACGTGCTTTTGTTTTTTTGTCTTTTTTAATGGTCTGTAGGATTTGAACCTATGATTGCTACAACTTTATTATGAACAACTTTTTTATTGGTAATGATGAAAATTTTTAATATGCTGAAAATTTATGTTGATCTACAGATATTGATGAAATGATTCTTTTATGTAATATTTATAGAGTTCCCCTAGATGATTTGGTTAAAATTGAAATTATAAATGTGCACCTTATAGAGATGTCTAATCTGGGAGCCAAAATATTAATAAGTAATAAGCCATGCTGGGGGCATCTGCATTAGCTCAGTGGTGCTGTTATGCCTCATATGGTGCATTGGGCTTGAAAGGAATGACCAGGACTCTGAAGATTCTTTGGGCGTCATTTATGTACTCAATGGATCTAGCTTTCAGGACTTTCTTGTATCATTTTATAGCTACTAACTTGTAACTAGGTATTCTTTTCTTATACTCCTTGTGCACTTGGGCAACACCTATTTACTTGATTCAATTATATTTTATTTTACTTATAAAAAAGTACCACATGTTCTATAGTGGGATGAAAGTAGGATGAGAGTGTGGTATGTAGCATTGTTCAATACAATTAACAATTCTAATATGTGGTGGAACTAGTGCCATTGGGCTCACACCTTACATGAACTTAGGTGAGAGGATTTGAGTTCTCCCGGACTTAGGACTGCTTGGACAGAGAAAATTTCAGTGACTTTTAAGTGAAATTTGTAAATTTGAATGACATTAGTTATATTTCATTAGTTGTTAAGTGAGCTGACAGTTTCGTGTCAGAATATTTTTCCACTTTTGTGATATATAGCACCGTAAAAACTTGTTATCAACATTCTATCTACATAGAAGTGGACCAGAAAATAGTTATCGGTTCTCTGCCACTGATGTTATTAGTATTTTATCAGGCTTCCAGTGCGCTGGGACAAGACTGTCATAGTTGTCATGAATGAGGTGCGTGTGAGTAGTCCATATCTCCCAGAATCTGTTAATGGAGGAACTCCTGCTGCCAATGAGAGGGTGAAGAAAGTGGTAAGACACTAAGGATTCTTATATTTCATTTGCACTGTTAATTTAACGGGGAATTATTCATGTTTAAGTAATAATCATTTATATGGTTGTTTCTCCATTCCAGCTTGAGCTTGAGAGGAAAAGATTGCAAACTCGTGGTGCTGGTCAGTGATAGTTATTGCATTGTCATACAGGAGCGTGGAAAATGACCTTGTGGGATGAAACATGATGTGTACGTCCTTGTACGCCCAACCTTTATCTGAGAGAAACATGTTATCTATTTTCTCCAACCTCTTGATGCTTTCTTTAATCAAGGAATTTCATATTTTCCATATCTTCATCTATCGTCGTTCTTTAATCTTGCCATCTCTGGTTCTTAAGTTGCATGATACAGTTTGTCTAGTTTATTCACAGATCAAGTATTTGAGATCAAATTCTAGAGCAACTAGCTCAATATAACCATGTATGTATATATAAATATATATTTATATGAGAGTGTGTGTGCGTGGATGTCAGATAAGTCAAGCATCTGGAGTTAATTTGTTTGGTTTTCACAGTCATCGCAATCAAGTAATTACAATATAAACTGAATGGACATGATAAAGGGCATGTATAGGATTGTGGTGGATGATATAGCTTTTAGCTTTAGGGCTTTTAGTTGTAGAGCTTAAGTAATAAGTTTTATTAAAAAATTATTTACTGTTTGCTAACTATATTTCTAAAGCACTTTTAAACATTTTACATTTGTGGAAACGATATATAAATTATTTTTTGATGTAGAAATGGTATAAAGGTTACTTGAGGTAGTGTTGGACCTATGATAAGATCAAAGTGTAAAGTTGTAATTATCTAAAAGTTGTATAAGTATTTTCACCTATTGACAATATTCTTTAAAATTAAAGCATGTTTGAAAAGCATCAAATGTTATTCTTGAAGAGAACTGTTACAGACACAAAGAGATCACACAAAATAAACCCATAGACTGATGTGACTTCATGGAATTTGTTAGATTTGCTTTGTAATAAAAATAACTTTACAATCTAACGTAACACATCAAGCTACATTAGTTTGTGGATTTATTTGTGTATAATCTATTTGTGGATAAAAGTATTTTCCATTCTTGAAACATACTTTTTAGTTTTTTTGAGATTAAAATATATTTTAATATGTAACAATCAAACAATCAAATTTTATCATCAAAGAGTTTTGAGGTTTTCTAAACACTTTTTACAATTTCTGGCACAACTCCAAACAAGCCCACAGCTTTGCTAAAGAGATATATTTTCTAAAGGAAAAATATAGTTGCAAGCACAATTGTGCACTAATCTGTGCACTAATATGATGTGATTGGTCAAAAAGTAGATTTTATTAAAAACAGTATTAATTTAAATTTTAAATATGAATAAATCAGTATTAGTACACAGATTAGTGCGCAACTGTGCTTGTATGTAGCAAAACTCTTTTCGAAATGAAATCTGATTGTTCGGGACAACTGTAACTCAATCTTGATGAGTTGAAGGTTATCTACTTCAGGGATACCTTGTTACGAGAATGGAAAATAATTAGGTGTTGTTTGGGAAGTGAGATTGGTTGAGACTTGAGAACATTTCATCTCATTTCAAAATTTTTCATAATTTCATTTTCAAATATCATTTAAGTACAAAATTATTCAATTTTTCAATTTTTTCATTTATAATTACATTTTCTTTTTCAAACTTTTAAATAGAACACAAAAAATAATACAATTTTTTTAAATTTTAAAATAAACATAATATTAAAAATAATATTAAAACAATTTTTTAACTTCATAATATTTTTATTCAACTTTTTATCTGTCATTTATCAATATTCAACAAAAACATATATTCACAAATAATTTTACTAATATTAACAAACCTAAGATTGAAGACTATTGATTCTTACAGGACTGGACCGATAATTTTATTGGTCGGTCTTGGAGTGTGATTTTTTCGAGACCGACCGAATGTATATATATAGTTAAATATTTTGTTTTATATAATATATTATTTTATATTATAGTTGTATAAGTCAATTATATAAATTTCATCCAAGGGATTACTATTAATCATATATACAATGAAATTATTTAATATTCATTAATCATATATAAAATGTTAAAGAGATCGCTTAATTTTAATTTCATTATTTTTATATTAATTTTTTGTCAAAAATAAATATTCAAAGACTGATTAGACCAATAATTAACGATCCGGTCCGGCAAAAATGGACAGAAATTTTTGATCCCTAACCCTCCGGATCAGACTAATTACACACTCCTAAACAAACTATTTTATTATTATTTATAAAATCTTCACCTCATGTCAATATCCAAACCTACAATCAGGTTTTTGAGGGACGCCCATCCACGGATAGTGCCATTGATTATTGATAATCCTGTTACATGGTAAAGAAACGGCCGAATCATTTCTTTGTGCTTACTGTTCTACTGACTCTTGCTACTAATTGGGAAATGTATACATCAATCACACTTGTTATTCTCTATATTTTTATGCCACTCCACAGTCTCTCCCACCCAACAAAAATTAATTTATAGCCTAAAATTAAATATACAAACATCCTCCACATTTTTATACTCTTTAGATATGAGGGGGGGGTGTGTGGACTGCCGAGCACGGGGGACCAGCATTGACCGCCATAGTTCTGCCTTTAACACACAGTAAAACGGGGCCATGTGCCAAAAAATGGATGTAGGGACATTCCCAAGTCAAAGGAACATGCCTCACCGCGAGACCAAATTTAAGGCTGCCAGCTGCCTCCGTTGGATACACATTTTTGTTTGAACGTTAGAGCACTAGTAGTGGATTCAACAAAATTAAAATATAATTAAAGAATAGCTAAAATGTGAAAAAAAGTCTTACAATGGACTCAACAAAGCTACAGTAAATTTGGCCTTCAACCAAATGGCTAGCCAAATTTGTTAAGCCAACTTCACTAGCTAAACATTATTTTTAGAGTAAAATAATGCTGAATTCTTCTTTCACTTTAATTCTTCTGGTTTTATTTATTTTTTTGATGCGATTTCTACAATTTGGATTCTCAAGCTTTGATTGATTTTTTTCCTACATTTTTTATGCGATTTCTGCAGCTTGGATTCTCAAGTTTCTTTCACATTTTTTATGCGATCGTTACTGCATTTAAACCATCAAGAGGATATAGGGTACATTAAATTAATAAATAAACACATAAAAGAGTTATAACATTTGCAATTTATTAAACATTTATTGTTGTCCAAAAAATTAATATTTTAATAGAATGGTGAAAAATTTGTTGAGCCTATTATTTGATGTTGTAAAAAGTGACTAGCTAAAATTTGTAAAAGTGAATTGTTTAACTAAATTTTAGCTAAAGATTGTTTTAATAAATAAATTTTAGCTAGACACTACTAGTACTCTTAGACAATCAATTTCCAAAACATCTCCATAAGAATAGTCGGATCAACCATCATAAATATACATTCTTTTTTTTTTTTTGGGGTTTGAACAATCAAAACGGGCACTTAAATCTGACAAACGAATGCTCCCTAAAAAGCTCGAAAGAGAGAGATCATCTAGAGATAAGGAGATACATCGCCGTGCGTTTGAGAGTCCGGGTGGTTCGAACGATGGGCTGGTGTCAACGAGAAAATGAAAGAGTGAGCGGTGACGAGCTGGTGGTGGCAAGATGAGTGAGCAACAAGATCGAGTGTTCGAGATGGAAAGAAAACTCGAAGGCCCGGATTGGTTACACAAAATTAAAAAAATTTATCTCAATTCATCATTACAACTTTTTCAAATTCTCATACAAAATATAATAAATAATTTTATTTTTTTAAATTTCAATACAAAATTAATATTACAAAATTATATTTTAATAATATTTTATTCATTACTATTTAAAATATCTCATCTTATTTATGTAATCAAAATGGGCCAAAAAGTTTGTAGTGTTTCTCTCTTTACTTTCATTATGTCACGTGAAAATATATCCTCCAAACAACAAATGATGAAACGACATCATTAACAACGCAAAACAATGATGGTTTTCTGGGCCATAGAAGTAGCCTGAATTACAATTTACTGCATGCTTACATATTTTTGTAGCACGCCGTGGCCGCCACCACCACCATCATCATCATCATAAGGGTGTCTGTCTAATTGGAGGCTTTTTATTTCTTTGCATTTCATTTGATTTCTGTGACATGGCTTCAAAAGTGAACTGCAGATTTCAAAATAAAATGTAGCCGAAAGCTACTTTTAAAGTGGCTTTAGCAAAAGATCATTGAAACTTGAAAGAAAGAAAGAATGCCTGTAACTGTGACTGTGTATCTACACCTTCCAGCATTTGTTCTGGGGTTTTGAAGTGCCTACCAACACCCCCATGCAGCTTTTGCAATGTTAGCCAGTTACTATAAAGTGACTAAACAAGATATATATTTCTTGGGTGGTAAGTAAAAAGAAATATTTTCTTAATTATTAAGTAAAAATAAAATAAAAAATTCAAGCAATAAGTTTGAGTGATAAGAATAGCATTTTTCATAAATGAATTATTTAGACTATGTTTAGATGTTAAGTTGAGTTAAGTTGAGAATGAACCTTATCAATAATTAGTTTGAGATGAGTTGAATTTGTTTCAACAACCAAACATGACCTTAGGTTTGGAAACGGAAAGCACATTATTTCATCTCATTATTACAACTTTCTTAAATTCTCATATAAAATATAATAAACAATTCAACTTTTTTAAATCTCAATTCAATTGTTTTAAATCTCAAAATATAAATAATATTAAAAAATAATATTTTATTTAACTTTCATCTTTTATATAAAATTATTTTATTTTTTAACAATATTGAATCCAAACCAGCCTAGGTTACAAAGGTACAGAGAGTCAACATCATCAACAGATGCACGAAAATGAAAAATCAAATCCATAATAAAATGGACTTTATTGAATAGGTCCGATGAATTTGTATTTATTGCTGTAAAATGTCGAGTTGTTTTCAATTAGATCGGTTTCTTGCCTGAGGCTTCACTGCAACCTTCATTCGTGTATCTGACCCTTCCTATTCTACTTTTTTCTATTTAGTAATTAAGGAAATGTATTTGAATGATATTATACTTTCTAAAAAAAAAAATATTTATGTAAGAGAATTATAAAATGAACGAAAAATATTAAAGAAATCAAATGACATTGTCGAGATCCTGTAGCACGACTTTTATAGTCGAACTCAGGTCAATGGAAAGGAATCTTGCATACCAGAAACACGAAAAAAAAAGAACGGTGTTATTAGATTCACAATGGAAGATCGATCAACATATGATTTGAACCATGGATCTCCACTATAAGAAGTTTCAAATCAAAGCCAAAACAAGGAATGGAAGAGACTCATCCTCAACTAAAAGTCTCAAACATTATTTCTGATATACCTAGGTTGTGGAACATCCAAAAAATGCAAGAAATGTTTGATGAAGAAAGTATAGCAGAAATACAGAGAATACCATTGACATCCTTTTCTAGAAGTCAAGACAAAGTAATTTGGATCCGAAGTACCTCAGGTGAATTCACATTCAAGACAACCTATCAAATGATCATTGACAATCAAGAGGAAGCTCATCAAGTCTACAATCCTAATATCTTCAAGAGCATATGGAAAATGAAAGTTCATGAAAGACACACACTGCTACTTTGGAAACTTTAATAGAATATTTTACGAATAGGGTCAAGAATAATAGAAGTAATTCCAGCAGCTCTTCCACAAAAATGCCTCTTTTGCAATAATGAAGAAGAAACGTCCTTACATCTATTCATAAACTGCCCCATAGCAAAGATTCTGTGTTATCAAAGCCCATGGCCACTCATGATGGAAAATATACCAGTTCAATCAATGACGGACTAGATCAAAATTATCATTTCTTCGGGCAAAGAGTTGGGACTGTGGAAAGAAGAAGAACATCATTTTCAGTTGTTTGCGGTTATAATATTGGATTTCATTTGGAAACACAAAAATGATATACTTCATAACCATATTTCATTCTCTCTTGAATAAGCAAAAACACAACTGAATAAAATCTACCAAGATTAGAAGGAAGCGTGGATAGCCAAAAAGCAAATTAAGACCATTAGCTGGAAGTGTCCTCCCTTTAATAATTAAAACTTTTCTTTTGATGCAGCAGTCAGAGAATCATTCTCAATGGCATCTGCAATGGATCCTAATGGAAAATTTTTGGAAATTAAGACAAAAGATTCTCACATCCAATCTCTTGATAGCTGAAACAAAGGCTGCTTTTTTAGCTATACAAATGGCCTATTATAGGAAACAAGAATTGGCAATCCTAGAAGGTGACTCGCAAATAGTAATCGACACTTTGGATAGCATGGGAGCCATTCCCAGTTGGCAAATTGATCCCATCATTGAAGACATTAAGCTTTTATTAGCTCCTTATAAGAGGTGAAATTTTGCTAAAATTCATCGATCAACAAATTAATGCATGCACGTGGTGGCACAATGGGCTGCAACCAACTCTGTTTTTGGTTGTATATCCTTTGATTTACTCTCTAAGTGTTTGTTATTTTTAGATAGTTGAAATGATCCATTTAGCTTTGTGAAAAAGCAGTGGTTCTACACAACACTTCACCTAGAGGGGGGGTGAATAGGTGTAATCCGATTTTTATGGTCTTTTTAAAAAGATAGTTAAACAACAATTAATCAAAGCAGTAAACAACATAAATAATCAACACAAGATTTTGTTCATGGAGTGGAAACTCATTTGAATAACGTCTTCAAAATCTAAAACCACTCCGGGTGTAAGACACCACCTCAAATCCACTATAGAAAATTTAGTTTGTTACAACCAATTTAGAGACACTCACAAAACCTTTGTAGTAGCTAAACTTGGCTTGCAACACCACGAGCGACCCACTCGATCTCTACACGCATGTAATGTCGGAACTCCGACCTTTCTATAGCTTCCCACGAGAACCTCTCGATCTCTGCATCACCAGCAGCTCCGGACTCTTCCGGCCAATGAACTTGTCCACTCCAATGGACTCAACTGAAGTTTGATGTTGAATGTAGTGTGGTGGAGATGTGTTTATCCAAGAGAGAATCAATCAAGTGGGGGAGAGATTGCTCTAAATGTTCTTGGAGGCCCTTAGGGTTTTTGCTCTGATTCTCCACCCTAGAACAGCAAAAAAACTGTTCTATTTATAGTACCACTCAAATGAGGCGCATTAAAACCCTAGGTTTTAAGTCATCTGGAACATTCGCTCGAGCGGAGTGTCGAGCGAAGGTCGAGCGCCGAAATCTGTCTAATTTCGCTCGAGCGGAGTGTCGAGCGAAGGTCGAGCACCGAAATCTATCTAAGTTCGCTCGAGCCAAGTGTCGAGCGAGGGTTGAGCGGTCCAATCTGCTTGAGTTCGCTCGAGCCATGTGTCGAGCGAGAGTCGAGCGGTACAATCTGCTTGAGTTCGCTCGAACCATGTGTCGAGCGAGAGTCGAGCGGTCCAATCTGCTTGAGTTCGCTCGAGCGCCCTGTCGAGCGAGAGTCGAGCGGTGACCCCTGTTTTGACCATTGATCATCACATTTCAATCATCTTCACTTCACCACTTGTTACAACACTATTTTACACAGGTTTTCACAAGAATATGCCAATCAACTCATTTTTACCTCAACACTTTGTAATCTATTACTTTTATATAAGCTATGCATGCTTTTTTTTTTTTGTTGGGGGGTGGGGGGGGGGGGGAGCCTCTTTGTATTTTTCAAACTTTTTCTTTTCAAAACTCTGATTCTTCTTATTTCTAGCCACAAACATTTTCCTGAATTTCTTAGCATAGAATGCTAATTCTTTGTCATCCATAGCCAAATCATCAGATGACTCATCTGACTCCTCTCTAACAGTATTGAGAGCTATGGACTTGTGCTTCTTGTCTACTGGAAGAGTATGTTCATATGTTTGGAGAGAGCCCACCAACTCTTCTATTCTCATAGCGTCCACGTCCTTGCTTTCTTCAATAGCTGTGACCTTAGGACGAAATCTCTCAGGAAGAGATCTGAGAACTTTTCTCACAACTCTATTCTCAGGAATTCTATCCCCTAGATTAAATCGAGAGTTGACGATATCATTTAACTTGGCATAGAAAGCATCAAATGTTTCATCATCCTTCATCCTTAATTCTTCAAAGCTAGTGGTCAACATTTGAAGCTTAGAGTTCTTTACAGCCTTGGTACCTTCATGAGTGATCTCAAGAATATCCCAAGCTTCTTTGCAATTTTGGCACATTGATATTCGTTTAAACTCTTCCTGAGACACAGCCATGAAGATTGCATTCAGTCCTTTGCTATTCCAGCCACATTCACTTATTTCATCTCTGGAATAATTTTCCACACTTTTGGGAGTTTGAACTCCATCAACAATAACTTTTGGTTCCGTCCAACCATTTGTTACGGAAAACCATACTCGTTCATCAACAGATTTCAAGAAAGCTCTCATTCGAACTTTCCAATAAGCATAGTTGTTTCCATCAAAATATGGTGGAGATGTAAGTGATTGAGACCTATCCATTTAAAACCACTACGGCAGGATCACACTCAGGAACTGAATCCTAGCGGAGTGAACCCCTCTGATACCAATTGAAAAAGCAGTGGTTCTACACAACACTTCACCTAGAGGGGGGGTGAATAGGTGTAATCCGATTTTTATGGTCTTTTTAAAAAGATAGTTAAACAACAATTAATCAAAGCAGTAAACAACATAAATAATCAACACAAGATTTTGTTCACGGAGTGGAAACTCATTTGAAGAACGTCTTCAAAATCTAAAACCACTCCGGGTGTAAGACACCACCTCAAATCCACTATAGAAAATTTAGTTTGTTACAACCAATTTAGAGACACTCACAAAACCTTTGTAGTAGCTAAACTTGGCTTGCAACACCACGAGCGACCCACTCGATCTCTACACGCATGTAGTGTCGGAACTCCGACCTTTCTATAGCTTCCCACGAGAACCTCTCGATCTCTGCATCACCAGCAGCTCCGGACTCTTCCGGCCAACGAACTTGTCCACTCCAATGGACTCAACTGAAGTTTGATGTTGAATGTAGTGTGGTGGAGATGTGTTTATCCAAGAGAGAATCAATCAAGTGGGGGAGAGATTGCTCTAAATGTTCTTGGAGGCCCTTAGGGTTTTTGCTCTGATTCTCCACCCTAGAACAGCAGAAAAGCTGTTCTATTTATAGTACCACTCAAATGAGGCGCATTAAAACCCTAGGTTTTAAGTCATCTGGAACATTCGCTCGAGCGGAGTGTCGAGCGAAGGTCGAGCGCCGAAATCTGTCTAAGTTCGCTCGAGCCAAGTGTCGAGCGAGGGTCGAGCGGTCCAATCTGCTTGAGTTCGCTTGAGCCATGTGTCGAGCGAGAGTCGAGCGGTGCAATCTGCTTGAGTTCGCTCGAGCCATGTGTCGAGCGAGAGTCGAGCGGTCCAATCTGCTTGAGTTCGCTCGAGCCATGTGTCGAGCGAGAGTCGAGCGGTGCAATCTGCTTGAGTTCGCTCGAGCCATGTGTCGAGCGAGAGTCGAGCGGTGCAATCTGCTTGAGTTCGCTCGAGCCATGTGTCGAGCGAGAGTCGAGCGGTGCAATCTGCTTGAGTTCGCTCGAGCCATGTGTCGAGCGAGAGTCGAGCGGTCCAATCTGCTTGAGTTCGCTCGAGCCATGTGTCGAGCGAGAGTCGAGCGGTGCAATCTGCTTGAGTTCGCTCGAGCCATGTGTCGAGCGAGAGTCGAGCGGTGCAATCTGCTTGAGTTCGCTCGAGCCATGTGTCGAGCGAGAGTCGAGCGGTACAATCTGCTTGAGTTCGCTCGAGCCATGTGTCGAGCGAGAGTCGAGCGGTCCAATCTGCTTGAGTTCGCTCGAGCGCCCTGTCGAGCGAGAGTCGAGCGGTGACACCTGTTTTGACCATTGATCATCACATTTCAATCCTCTTCGCTTCAACACTTGTTACAACACTATTTTACACAGGTTTTCACAAGAATATGCCAATCAACTCATTTTTGCCTCAACAATCTCCCCCTTTGGCATTTCTGTGACAAAACCTCTAACCTATACATATGACCTAATCCTAGCACACCCATCACTAGATTCAGATTCTTGAACACAATGAAATATTTCTGCACAACCTTAGCAAACGGTTAAACATATCGCACAAAGAATTGTTTGCAAATCACAAACTACAATTCATGAATAGATATGACACGTACAGGCTTTAGAAACAAAATATTTCATTAAACAATTAATCAGTAAAAGAGTTCAAGAACAATTAGTCACACAGCAGCAGTAAACAAGAGATATAAAATCAAAAGATAAAAACCAAAAACTAGCTGCTGTTCCCAAAACACAAGTGTTGCTACCAACTAACACTCCCCCTGAGTTAGTATAAAAAAAAAATCAAAACTCCCCCTTAATCAGTACTCCCCCTTTTTGTCACAGGCTGACAAATGGTCTCAATCATCTGCATTACTGCCACCATCTTCATCGTCTTCGTTAAGAAGCTCTTCAATGTCATGGAAACGTTGGGTCACATGCTGCTGCAGGCTGTCAAACCGAGCATCCAACGTATCAAACCGGGCATCGAAAGTATCCAACCGAGCATCAAGGCGGGCTAAATACTCAAGAACCTGCTGAAGACTAGGCTCGGTCGAGCCGGGTGCCGAAGGAGATGGGGCCGAGCCAGACGGCTGAGAAGTAGATGGCCGAGAGCTGGATGGCTGAGAGCTGGAAGGCCGAGAGCTCGAAGGCTGAGAGGAAGGTGCGGGAGGATGCTCAACACGGATAGGGTGCGGAGTGGTGTGAGCACGACTAAGCTGCACCGTCCTACGACCAATGGGAGCCTTAAGTGCTATCCTAGGCTCTTGAGGGAGAAAGGCAACAGACTGAGAGAGGGCTATACGGGTGATGAGACAAGCGAACGGCAAACCAGTCCGTTTCTTGGAGGACTGAAATGCCTCAATTATGACCCGACACAGAAGAGCCCCTAGATCAAGAGGGACATCATTGATCAAGGCATAAAGAAGAATGGCGCGGTCAAGACCCACGTCACTCTGATGACCCGTAGGATATAAATTTGTAAGAACAATCCTACTCAGAATGAGGTTATCAGGCGTAAAAAGAATGGTTTGGAGAGGGCTCCTCCCTTCCCAATTACTGATCCCACCACAGAGACAGCTAGCAATAGCTTGTGAAGTAGGATGAGGCATCCGTGTATAGGGATAGTCAGGGTAAGGCACACGAGGGGCATTCAGCAAGTGTGCTATCATGCCCGGAGTCACCCGGAAGGTAATGTTCCGGAGACTCACGTCAAAGGAGTCATCAATGGAAATACCCCGTATGTTGGAGTAAAACTCCCGAACCATCTCCACAGAAGGAGTGGGATGACCAGTGGTCAAAGCCTGCCACTGGCGAGACTCAAATATATGAGGGATTATGGTCTCAGAGAGCTCACCGAGGGAGACATCACGCTCAACAATGGGTGTACGTTGAGAAAAATTCTGAGTGTACAGCTCCTGAGCTTGTGCACTATGGAATTGAGCGTGAGCGGGTGCAGAAGGGTTGGTGCGAGGACGGACACGTCGAGACGACATGGCTTTTAGCTGTAGATAAAGTCAGAGACGTTAGACAAGGCTAAAGGTGATGTGACTCCTTGATGGATGCATGTCTAAAATGCCAAATGCATGAGAATGATAAAACTCACCAACTAATCATGTGATGGACATCCTAACATGACAATGCCAATCATGCCGACCATGACAAACAAACAATGCCAATCAACCATGATCATGAACATGCTAACACGACAAAGCCAATCATGCCGACCAAGATAAACCTCAACCCAATTGCAAATTTAATTCAAGTGACCCAATGCCCTTTCTAACCAAAAACCCTTCAAACCCAATGCAATTCCAAGTCAAATGACTACCCAACACTAGGATATGCATGAAATGGGTATATGAACAATTCTATGCCAATGCATGATGAAAATGATTAAACAAAACTCATTTAGGCATTTCAACAAACACTTGGAGTGCATCCAAGTGAGAAAATCGACCAACACTCCATGGGAGGTTCAAAAACCTCCTAAATACATCCAAATAACCACAACAACTCCATAGGAGTTTCAACCAACCCAAAATACAAGAAATTTTTCAAGGGTTTCACTCCAAAGGGAGCAATCCGAAACCCACAAAAAATGAGCAAGAAAAACAAAAAAAAAATGCAAGAATCCGAAATAAAATTCAAGAGAAATGATTTTACCTTGTATTGGAATGATTTCGGAAGAGAAAATGAGTTGAAACCGAGGAGATTTGAGTGAATGAGAGAAAAACGCACGAAAATAGCTTGGGAGAAGAAAACTGTGCGTGTAGCTCGAGCGGCGCTGGCTTTATACCAGTTATTCGCTCGAGCGAACTTAAACCCTCGAGCGAACTGTCGAGCGAAGTTCGCTCGAGCGGAGTCGAGCGGAGTGTCGAGCGAGACCTCCAGATTTTGCAATTTTGCCCAGTTTTGAAACACACACCACTCACAAGACTCACATGACTTTGACAAACACTAGGGAAGTCAATTTTCAACCCAAGAATACATATCAAATGCAGAGAAGCATCATATTCTCACAAAACACGCAGGTAAAAACAAAGTATCTCAAGTAATGTCGACATGCGTGTTTAACCGGTCCTTGCTCAATCAAGAAATTTCAACCGATAAGCGTGAGCGGGGTTGGGCTGAACAAGAAATCATAAATGCTTGGGAAGCTCTTCCAAGACACAAAAAGTCAAACCCAATGCTGCTAGGACCTAAATCCTTCTGTTTGAATACTTGTTTCAGCATATTCTGTTTTTCACCTTTTCTTTTTTTTTTTTTTTTTTTTTTTTTTTATTTTACCAACATCACTTTTTCTTTTCCTTTTGATGTGCCATATTTTTGCACAAGAGAATCATGATGAGGTCATCTAGCCCGTGGTCAATTCTGTGTGCAAGTAGAGCTTCCTACCACCTTTGATTGCCTCCCCAATACTCACAAGTGGCGAAATGTCAATTAACTGAGCCAGGAGTGAAGTGTGTGATGCAAGTCATAAATTACACAAAATACTCATGTTTCAAACCTTTGTGAACCATAAGTATATGATACAAATCTCAAAAGATGCATGTCCTTAGATTTTACAATTAACAACCCCACCATTATATAGCACAATCATGAAGTGCATGTACGGACAGCAAACAGCAGCAAGGAAACTAGACAACTAACAAACACAAAATAAACACCAACACCAAAAAAAAAAAAAAAAAAATGCATGTATGTATGTACTTCATGCAATGCATGTTTCAGTGCTCATGTCAAAGCACATACACCAATAGCCTTTCTAAGCAGTTCAAACCGAAGCCCATCCAAGGGTTTTGTAAAAAGGTCGGCTAGTTGATGTTCAGTGGGAACATACTCAAGAGTCACAACCTGTGTTTCCACAAGCTCCCGAATAAGATGATGTCTAATGTCAATGTGCTTAGTCCTAGAATGTTGAACAGGATTTTTTGAAATGTTTATAGCACTGGTATTGTCACAAAAGACGCTCATCACACCTTGGTCAATGCCATAGTCACATAGCATTTGCTTCATCCACAACAATTGCGTGCAACAACTTCCTGCAGCAATATATTCAGCCTCAGCCGTGGACATGGAAATCGAGTTTTGCTTCTTACTCATCCAGGCTACCAGGTTTGTCCCAACATAGAAACACCCACCAGAGGTGCTTTTCCTATCATCTGCATTACCTGCCCAATCAGCATCAGAATACCCTGCAAGTTCTGTATTAGAGTCTCGAGAATACCAAATCCCATAGTTAACTGTCTCATTCACATAACGAAGTATGCGTTTGACAGCTACCAAATGTGATTCTTTCGGATTGGCCTGAAATCTTGCGCACACCCCAACACTAAAGGCAATGTCTGGTCTACTTGCAGTGAGATACAACAAACTCCCAATCATGCTCCTATACAAGGATTGTTCAACATTCTTGCCTGACAGATCAGCGCTAAGCTTAACACTAGTGCTCATGGGAGTTCTAGCATGGCTTGTGCCATCTAATCCAAATTTTTTTATAAGATCCTTTGCATATTTGGATTGAGAGATGAACAACCCATCATTCAACTGTTTTACCTGGAGTCCCAAGAAAAAAGTTAGTTCACCTACCATGCTCATCTCAAATTCATTTTTCATTTCATTAGCAAACTCAAGAGCCAGAGAGTTAATGGAAGATCCAAATACAATGTCATCCACATAGATTTGGGCAACTGTTATGTCTTCTCCAGCTTTTCTAATGAACAGGGTCCTGTCAACATTTCCTCTCAGAAACTTACGGTTTTCCAGATAGGAAGTTAGTCTTTCATACCAAGCTCTGGGAGCCTGTTTCAGACCATAGAGGGCTTTCTTCAACCTGTAGACATGATTAGGATATTTTGGATCCTTGAAACCCTTTGGTTGCTCGACATACACTTCTTCTTGGAGAATTCCATTAAGAAAAGCACTCTTGACATCCATTTGATAGAGCTTGAAACACATGTGGCAAGCAATGCTTAATAGTATCCGAATTGATTCAAGTCTAGCAACCGGAGCAAAAGTCTCATCAAAGTCTATACCTTCCATTTGGGCATACCCTTGAGCAACTAATCTTGCTTTATTTCGCACGATTGTTCCATTCTCATCAGACTTATTCTTAAAGATCCATTTTGTGCCTACCACATTGTGACTTTCTGGTCTCGGCACCAAGTACCACACATCGTTTCTCACAAACTGATTTATCTCATCATGCATTGCATCCAACCAATTCTCGTCATCCAAGGCTTCTTCAACCCTTTTTGGTTCAATTTGTGAGATGTAGCTGGAGTGAGCCAGTTGACTTATCACTTTCCTTCTTAGTCTCATCCCTTCGTCTATGTTTCCAATAATGTTTTCTTGGGGATGATTCAACTTTACTCTTGAAGAAGGCTCTTTTTGACTACTCACTTTTTCATTTGAAAAGAACTCCAAGTTTTCTTGTAAACCATCAGAATCTTTTCTTTCAGTTTCACTTGTTGAATGAGATGGCTCATCCTTATTCAATTCTTCTCTTGGAGCATCATTCACTATCACATTTATGGACTCTATTATAGTTCCAGTGCGCAGATTGTAACATCTATAGGCACGACTATTCCTAGAGTATCCAAGAAAGATCCCTTCATCACTCTTAGGGTCAAACTTAGCCAAGTTTTCCCTATCTCTCAGAATGTAGCATTTGCTTCCGAACACCCTGAAATACTTCACATTTGGTCTCTTTCCTTTCCACAGTTCATATGGTGTTTTGGAAGTGCTTGGTCTTGGATAGACTCTGTTCACAATATGACATGCTGTGTTTACAGCTTCTCCCCAAAAATGGGCAGGAAGAGTCTTACTGTGTAACATGACTCGAGCCATTTCTTGAATAACTCTATTCTTTCTTTCGACCACTCCATTTTGCTGTGGGGTGATAGGGGCAGAAAATTCTTGACTAATGCCCTCTTCATCACAGAAACTCTCAAGATTTGAATTGTCAAACTCTCTTCCATGATCACTCCTAATTCTGACTATCCCCTTTCCTTGCTCATTCTGAAGTTTCTTGCACAAGGTTCTAATCACATTAGGAGCTTCAGCTTTTTCTCTCAGAAATTCTACCCATGAATATCTGGTAAAGTCATCCACCATTACCAGAATGTATTTCTTTCCTCCCAGGCTTTCAGTCCTAGACGGTCCCATAAGGTCAATGTGCAATAACTCCAATGGTTGTTCAGTTAGGATAGCCGTTGTTTTCTTGTGAGCTGTTCTAACTTGTTTTCCCAATTGACATGACCCACACACCGGAGTCTTCACTTTACCCAGCTCAGGCATTCCTATCACCATCTCTTTCCTGGCAATTTTGGACAGATTTTTATGATTCACATGTCCAAGTCTTTGGTGCCACAAGTCTGTAGCATCACTCTTAGCACTATTGCAACTATGCTGAAGACTAGGACTGATGCCATAACAATTGTCAGACGTCCTTGTTCCCTGCATCATACAATTTCCATCCTTATCTGAAACAATGCATATTTCTTTTGAGAAACGAACTTCAGCACCATTATCACACATTTGACTTATACTGAGAAGATTTGCTTTTAATCCATCAACAAACAGCACTTCTTTCAAGATGGGTAGTCCAGGTATTTCAATTTCACCCTTTCCAATTATCTCAGCTTTTCCACCATCTCCAAAAGTTACTGTTCCACACTTGTACTCCTCAACAGCTTTGAATAGGCTTCTATCACCTGACATGTGACGTGAACATCCACTATCAAGATACCACACATAGGTGTCTCTAGCCTTTAGAGCAATGTGTGCCACATGACATGTGTTTCTTTCTCCAGTTCTGACCCACATCTTTCTAACTTTTGGAAAACCACCCTTTTTGGTAGTTGACAGTTGGTCTAGCTTGACATTTAGCATCTCATTTTGCCTAGTCAAGGCCATGACTTGACTCCAAAGATTCAGATGCCCTCTTTTTGGCTGTCTATCTCCATTTCTCATGGGATTCTTCTTAAGCTCATAGCAATTTGGTCGGATGTGACCAGCCCTACCACAATTATGACACACCCGGTTTTCTTTGCTGTCTCTTTGTCTCCTGAACGATGAGATATTCTCATACTTGATGAATCTTTTCAGCTTAAAACAATCCGTTGCAACATGACCTATTTTACCACAGTGGTGACAAATAGGACTTCTAGCTCTTGGTTTCACGTGAGACACAGCACCCATTTGGATATTTGAGGATTTCTTGCCATTTTCAGATGGGTGAGTCTTCCCATTGACGATTGATTCACGAACAAACACAGTTTTCTTTTCCTTTTTGTGGGAGACCTTTGAGCTAGTTGCAACCTCAGATTTTATTGGATCATATCCTAATCCACTCTTGTCACTCGGAAGCTTTCCAAAGCTTAGGATTTCATCCAATTTTTGCTTCCCATTGGAGAAGGATTTCAGTTTTTCCTTCAGCAAAGTTATCTCACTTTCTTGAGCTTTTAACTCATCTTCCAAACTCACATTCTTCATTTTAAACTGATCAGCTAGAGCAATGGCTTCAGTTAATTTCCCTTGAAGCTCTTCATTTTCTTGTTTGATGAGGTCTATCTCTTGAATGTGAACTTTGTTGAGTTTCCTCAGTTTGACACAGTCCTTGTATAGTTTCTCATATACTTCTTGCAGCTCTTCTTCATACTCAGATTCATTTTCAGACAAGTTCTCCTCATCCGACACGTTTTCACTGTGTTGACTTTTGCTATCTACCGAAACAGTGAATGCCATGTAATTCAGATTTCTTTTTGGAGAAGAGTTTCCTGAGGAATCACTTGACTCCGACTCGCTCTCACTTAGGGATGCCAGTTTTGCCCTTTCTTTTGCCTTCTTGTAGTTTGCACATTCCAGCCGAATGTGTCCAAAACCATGGCATTCATGACACTGCACACTAGACTGACCCTTGTCTCTATTTGTTCTAGTGTGCTTCTCAGAGTTTCTATCCTTGTTCCCTGAACTCGAGCCTCTGTTGTATTTTTCAAACTTTTTCTTTTCAAAACTCTGATTCTTCTTATTTCTAGCCACAAACATTTTCCTGAATTTCTTAGCATAGAATGCTAATTCTTTGTCATCCATAGCCAAATCATCAGATGACTCATCTGACTCCTCTCTAACAGTATTGAGAGCTATGGACTTGTGCTTCTTGTCTACTGGAAGAGTATGTTCATATGTTTGGAGAGAGCCCACCAACTCTTCTATTCTCATAGCGTCCACGTCCTTGCTTTCTTCAATAGCTGTGACCTTAGGACGAAATCTCTCAGGAAGAGATCTGAGAACTTTTCTCACAACTCTATTCTCAGGAATTCTATCCCCTAGATTAAATCGAGAGTTGACGATATCATTTAACTTGGCATAGAAAGCATCAAATGTTTCATCATCCTTCATCCTTAATTCTTCAAAGCTAGTGGTCAACATTTGAAGCTTAGAGTTCTTTACAGCCTTGGTACCTTCATGAGTGATCTCAAGAATATCCCAAGCTTCTTTGCAATTTTGGCACATTGATATTCGTTTAAACTCTTCCTGGGACACAGCCATGAAGATTGCATTCAGTCCTTTGCTATTCCAGCCACATTCACTTATTTCATCTCTGGAATAATTTTCCACACTTTTGGGAGTTTGAACTCCATCAACAATAACTTTTGGTTCCGTCCAACCATTTGTTACGGAAAACCATACTCGTTCATCAACAGATTTCAAGAAAGCTCTCATTCGAACTTTCCAATAAGCATAGTTGTTTCCATCAAAATATGGTGGAGATGTAAGTGATTGAGACCTATCCATTTAAAACCACTACGGCAGGATCACACTCAGGAACTGAATCCTAGCGGAGTGAACCCGCTCTGATACCAATTGAAAAAGCAGTGGTTCTACACAACACTTCACCTAGAGGGGGGGTGAATAGGTGTAATCCGATTTTTATGGTCTTTTTAAAAAGATAGTTAAACAACAATTAATCAAAGCAGTAAACAACATAAATAATCAACACAAGATTTTGTTCACGGAGTGGAAACTCATTTGAAGAACGTCTTCAAAATCTAAAACCACTCCGGGTGTAAGACACCACCTCAAATCCACTATAGAAAATTTAGTTTGTTACAACCAATTTAGAGACACTCACAAAACCTTTGTAGTAGCTAAACTTGGCTTGCAACACCACGAGCGACCCACTCGATCTCTACACGCATGTAGTGTCGGAACTCCGACCTTTCTATAGCTTCCCACGAGAACCTCTCGATCTCTGCATCACCAGCAGCTCCGGACTCTTCCGGCCAACGAACTTGTCCACTCCAATGGACTCAACTGAAGTTTGATGTTGAATGTAGTGTGGTGGAGATGTGTTTATCCAAGAGAGAATCAATCAAGTGGGGGAGAGATTGCTCTAAATGTTCTTGGAGGCCCTTAGGGTTTTTGCTCTGATTCTCCACCCTAGAACAGCAGAAAAGCTGTTCTATTTATAGTACCACTCAAATGAGGCGCATTAAAACCCTAGGTTTTAAGTCATCTGGAACATTCGCTCGAGCGGAGTGTCGAGCGAAGGTCGAGCGCCGAAATCTGTCTAAGTTCGCTCGAGCGGAGTGTCGAGCGAAGGTCGAGCACCGAAATCTGTCTAAGTTCGCTCGAGCCAAGTGTCGAGCGAGGGTCGAGCGGTCCAATCTGCTTGAGTTCGCTTGAGCCATGTGTCGAGCGAAAGTCGAGCGGTGCAATCTACTTGAGTTCGCTCGAGCCATGTGTCGAGCGAGAGTCGAGCGGTACAATCTGCTTGAGTTCGCTCGAACCATGTGTCGAGCGAGAGTCGAGCGGTCCAATCTGCTTGAGTTCGCTCGAGCGCCCTGTCGAGCGAGAGTCGAGCGGTGACCCCTGTTTTGACCATTGATCATCACATTTCAATCATCTTCACTTCACCACTTGTTACAACACTATTTTACACAGGTTTTCACAAGAATATGCCAATCAACTCATTTTTACCTCAACACTTTGTAATCTATTACTTTTATATAAGCTATGCATGCTTTTTTTTTTTTGTTGGGGGGTGGGGGGGGGGAGAATGCTAGTATAGTGAACACACGTGTCTCTCATGTAAATAAAATAAAATTGATAAATGAAATAATTAAAATCTCTTATGTTTTGGGTTTATTGCGAAATTATTATTTAGTTTATTTGTAGGTTTTTGTAATTTTAGGCTACGAATTGTAAAAATATAAAAATTCATGTGTCTAAAAATTTTGCAAAAGTTGAAAATGAATGCTTTAAATTGCAAAACGCGAAGTCCCCGTACTGATTTTCAATTAACAAATCTATATTTTATAAAAGAAATATGAAAAATAATACTCTTACCCCTCAAACTTATCACTCAGTGTCACTGTTTAAATTATTTTATTTTATTTTTAAAATTTTTATTTAGTTATTAAAGAAGTATTTTTTAATACTATTATATTTTTTTTTATTTTTTTTAAATATTTAAAAGCATTAAAAAATACATATAAGAATAAAAAAAAATTCTCTAATTAGAATTAACAGTAGAGTAGCTCCCAAGTTGGGAGCAGTGGGTGTAGACTCACCCTTCATTTATTAAGGAACCTCAATAAAAGTATTCAAAAAGTCAAAAAAACTAATATTTTTAGGATGTACAAATCTTACATACTTCTATAAAAAATATCACAGTTCATAATTAAAAAATTTTAATTTTTTCGTGTAAATTTTATATTGATCTAATTTTTTAAAAATGACTACGCATGGTTTAAATATCTAAGACTATAAATATCATTTTTCTGTAATTAATAATTTAATCTTGAAAACATGAATATTATGGTTTAATTAGTAACGCTGAAGTACTCTCAAATATTCTGATATCTGCACTGGGAGGGTACAGAAGGCCCAAACACAACTATGGCATGCAGAATGCTCAGAACTTTGAGAATGCAGCAGCAGGAGCAGAGAGCAATTTAAGGCCGTCGACACATTAGAATTTCGTTCCATCATAATCACACTCGAACAAAGTTGCACCACTGCCCAATGATGTCCAATGTCTTACGAACGAAGTACTCCACAAGTTACGTTAGCTACTGATATATACAACGCATGATCACTTACCATCTGTTTCGTCTATTTTGCTGTCAACACGGGTTCCAATATTATCTTCGTGAGCCAATTTTAAAAGTGAAGTAAATCTTAAAGTAACATGTTTTTGTTTTCATCCTTAATTTTATTATTTTCAGTTTTATTATTCATTCATTGATTTCATTCTCATCGCAAACCTGATTACTCGCAGCAGCATCTAACTATGTTTTCGAGGTTGGACAGGACTATCGCAAACCTGATTACTCGCAGCAGCATCTAAGTATGTTTTCGAGGTTGGACAGGACTTGTCCCTTTAGAGACAACGAGACGGGACTGGAGGGTTCTGTATATCTTTGACAATGCTTGTGAAGCAATGGGGTTGTCAGTTCTCCCTTCCCGGAACAAAATCTAAAACCTCCTTCAATTATTTTCTTTCAAGTAGTGGCTGCCATTTAGATTTTGTACGTCGCAGTAAAATCGGAGGACAAAAGGTTTTCCTTTTGATTTTGCAGGGATAAGTTAATTCCAAGGAATTAGAATGGTAAAAGGTGACGCCGGAGTACTTTATATAAGCTTTCTCTTCACGTGATCGAAGAAAAGAAGGGAAGGCAGACCAAAAAATAAAGAACTGTGCTTTGGATTTCAAATATACAGCAATAGATTCCTTCGGATCAAAGAGATGTATTAGGAGGGAACGCCATCTGCTTTTACTTTTACTTCCTTTTCCCACGTGTTCATACTAACTTTTAAGTTCTTCGCCTCCGAAGACTGTCTTGGTCTGTAAAATAACGAATGCATAACACTCCCCTGGTTTCTCTAAGTTGTTCTAGCGTGTGATAAACTTTTTGAGAGAGGAGTAGAGACTGGTTTACACCACAACGCTTGCCTTCTGATAGTCACTACACCTATTTACTCATTGTAAGTGAGTTTTGTTGTTCATGCTAATATAAATATTTTTTTAATGTTTCAGTTGTTTACATGGGTATAGTGGGTTTAGGTGTTTTGTATGGGTGGGGTGGTAGTTTTTGGGGTTTGGAGCATCTGGGTTTTTGTGAGGATTTTCTGATTCCATCACTTCTTTTGTGGTTATGAGAACTTCTTGGAGTTCGGTTATTTATTTGGAGATGCGGGTTTGGTTGTACGTATAGGACTAATTTTGTTTTGGATTTCTCTTTGACAAAGTTGAAGTAAAAAAGCAGAGGAAGAAGCATGGCAGGAGGTGGAGGACCTGCACCACAGCCAAAACAAGAAGAGCTACAGCCACATCCTACCAAAGACCAGCTATCGAGCATTTCTTACTGCATTACCAGCCCTCCTCCATGGCGTGAGTGTCTTGCTTTCAGACAACACCCACCCACCCCACCCACACCCCACCCCAACCCCCCCGCGGCCCGCAATTTGCTTTTAGTGTCTCATGATTCGGGGGATATTCATCTAGTTTAGAATGTAAATATCTGTTCTTGCTTGGAAAATGCTAGTAATCATATGTTCAACTGCTGTGCATAACTCTGTATCTGCTGCTGGTATACTTCTATGGAACTTGGTTGATAAATATAAGATTATTGAGTTATATATATATTTATTTATCTGTTTCAGCCTTTAAAATATATGTTTGGTTTCCCATAATGTAATCGTTTTAAGATGAAGGGTTTTGGTCTTAATGCAGCCGAGGCAATTCTACTTGGCTTCCAACATTACCTGGTGATGCTTGGCACAACTGTGTTGATTCCCACATCTCTAGTTCCGCAAATGGGAGGTGGCAATGTAAGCCTTGACTAGGACGATAACAACTGAAACAGTTTTGTTTTTCTTTTTAAATGTTTCTTGTTTAGTAGTTCCGTTGATTTTTTCAAAGTAGACAACTGCTAAATTAGAATGCTAACATTTGATTTAAGGAGGAGAAAGCAAAAATGATTCAGACAATATTGTTTGTGGCTGGTTTGAACACATTTCAAACCCTGTTTGGAACTCGTCTACCTGCTGTGATTGGAGCTTCTTACACCTATGTGCCAACAACCATTTCAATCATTTTGGCAGGACGATACAGTAACATTTTAAATCCTCAGGAGGTTGATTCATTGGATTCCCATCTAGTGTGTTACTGACTATTTTTTTTTTAATGATACAATCCTGGATCACCTGATTTCTTGTGTATTTTGCAGAAATTTGAAAAGATAATGCGTGGAATCCAGGGTGCTCTTATTGTTGCCTCAACTCTTCAGATTGTTTTTGGCTTTAGTGGCCTTTGGCGTAATGTTGCGAGGTCAGTTAGCACTTTGTAATTCAATTAAAATCTGCTGTATTGGTGCTTCATTGGCTTACTTCCACAAGCTTTTGTTCTGTAATGAAATCACTGGTGGCTGTCAGTAGCACTCTTAGATTAATCTCATTCCTTTGAAATATGCTTGTTTGATGCAAATGTGAACGCCAATAAGTGTTCCATGAGTCTAATTTCTCGATGACTGTCTATTAAATATAAAATTAATCAAGCACCAAAATGTTGAAAATTGGTGGATCAGGTTTTTAATCATGTTTGTCATGTGCAATTCCTCCTAATCTTATGTTGTCAAATTTTATGTTTCTTTATATTATCCAGGTTCTTGAGTCCACTTTCTGCTGTTCCCCTGGTCGCTTTATCTGGTTTTGGGCTATATGAGTTTGGTTTTCCGGTGGTATGATTTGACTTCTTTCCTTGCCGTGCCAGGGCCCCAACCCTCTTCCCCCCCCCCCAAAAAAAAAAAAAAATTGTTATCTTATTGAAATTGTATCTTCTGTTGCTACAAGTTATTGACTATGACTTTGAATGTTCAGCTTGCAAAATGCATAGAGATTGGGCTGCCACAGCTCATTATTTTAGTAATATTTTCCCAGGTAATGTTCAATCATCGTTTGCAGCTTTTTATGTTTCCTACGCATAGGCAATCATTCTAAACATGAAATCAATGATTGGCAGTATATACCTCACTTGATGCGTGGTGAGACGCATGTCTTTGACCGCTTTGCTGTTATATTCTCGGTGGTGATTGTTTGGATTTATGCTCACCTACTCACCGTTGGTGGGGCTTACAAGAATACAGGGCCTAAAACCCAAATAAGTTGTAGAACAGATCGTGCCGGAATCATTGGTGCTGCTCCATGGTGAGGCTCTTAAAGTTAGTTTTAGTTTTCTATTCTGGTGCTGGATTCATTTCTCAGTGAAAAAAAAGATGTTAGGTTTAAAGCTGGATTTCAATTCAGACATGCTTAGAGGTTTCAGTTAATCAAATTACATTGTTTCATTAACTAGGTGGGTGATGTCCACCTCTAGTATTGGTTAAACAAGTTTATTGTTTTAGTCATTTCATGTGCATCTGAGATCACCAGAAAAAAGATTCATTTTTGTCATTGCTGTGCCTTATTGTTGGAAAACCCTGTTTTGTGCAGGATAAGAGTTCCATATCCTTTTCAATGGGGTGCTCCCACTTTTGATGCGGGAGAAGCTTTTGCAATGATGGCTGCTTCATTTGTTGCTCTTGTGGAGGTTTGCTTGCATTTGTGCTTATGAAATATATACCCCCAAGTTTATTTTTAGTTATAGAATACTGGCCAGCAACATTTCTGCTAGTTTTATACTGAATTTTGAAGGCTGGAAATTTTCTTAATATCTGTATCAAATTTCCATCCTATCATAAAGGCACAGGATGACTTGCATGAATCTCGCAATGCTTATTTCTGTCCTCAACAATATAGTAACCAAATTATTTTAGTGCTTGATCACATTAAGTTCGAATATATTATGTAATATTTGGTTTTGTTAATGATTCATTGGTTAAGAATGAAAAATCCACATTTCAATGTGCTATCTTTGTAAATGTAGTAATGTACTCATTTTAATGTGATATTATGATTGCACAGTCCACTGGCGCATTCTTTGCTGTGTCAAGGTATGCAAGTGCAACTCCACTGCCACCTTCTATTCTCAGCCGTGGTGTTGGTTGGCAGGTAACAAGTTATGATAACTTGCCTCTAGGTTTGCCCACATCTTAATTGTTGCCTCTTTAGAGGTTATAGGATGAATCAATGTTCAGCAATTTAATATCCAAGATCTTTTATTTTCCTTGCATATTTATTTAAATGGAAACATAAAATGATTTCTTCAGTTATGAAGTCAAGCGGAATAACATTGTTTTTTCTAATATCAGGGAGTGGGCATTCTGTTCTCGGGGATATTTGGAACTGGTAATGGGTCATCAGTTTCTGTGTAAGTTTTTGTTCAGAATCACCTCAGGCTTGGAAATATTTGTTTCTCTATTCTTAGGTAACATTTTAACTACTATCTTTATTATACTCAGTGAAAATGCGGGACTACTAGCATTGACTCGTGTTGGTAGCCGAAGGGTTGTCCAAATATCAGCTGGATTCATGATCTTCTTTTCCATACTTGGTAAGCGATTCATGTAATAGATTCACCACTTTCTCTCATTGTTTGAAAGAACAAATTTAACATAAATGGCTGTTCAGGAAAATTCGGAGCTGTCTTTGCTTCAATTCCAGCACCTATCATTGCTGGTTTATATTGCCTGTTCTTTGCTTATGTGGGTAGGTATTATTAACTTTTGGAGCTGGTTCTGTTATCATAGCTCAATTCAACGTTTCTTTAATGTGTTTATTTTGGTGATTCACGTGAACAGGTTCAGCGGGCCTCAGTCTTCTTCAGTTTTGCAATCTAAACAGCTTTAGGATAAAGTTCATATTAGGCTTCTCTGTTTTCATGGGATTATCAATACCTCAATACTTCAATGAGTATACACTTGTTAACGGATATGGTCCCGTCCACACAGGAGCAAGATGGGTACATGGCTTCTTTACCTGTCCTCTATCTAGTCTTCTTAAACTTTATCCTCCTAGTATGCTGAAAAAACGAAGCGCATCATCGTTGGAAAGTTATCAAGGGTATTAATCAAAATTCCTTGATTTTTTTGGCAGTTCAATGATATGATCAATGTACCATTCTCATCAGAGCCATTTGTTGCCGGCTTGTTGGCTCTGATCTTGGACATGACACTACACCGGAGAGACAATCAAACCATGAAAGATAGAGGCATGCTTTGGTGGATCAGATTCCGGTCATTCAAGGCAGACACAAGAAGCGAGGAATTCTACTCTCTGCCCTTTAACCTGAACAAGTTTTTCCCATCTGTTTGATCTTTGCAACATGTATTTTGAAGTTGTGTGACGAACTTAATGCTCTCTATGGGAGGAGCATTCCGTAACATGGATAGCATTTTTCTGTCTCCAGTTAAACTTTGTAAATCAACCTTGTAATATGAACCTCTCTCTTCTTTTCACAGCTCTTGAGCAGTCCTCTCTTTGGTTCCCTCCTCTCTTGAAATGGTATCAACAGCATAGCATAGGTGCTTCTTGCGTGTCTCTCTTCCTCTCGTTAGTCTGTAAAGTGGTGGTGGTGGTGGTGGTGGTAAGCAGTCATTAAGGTTTGGTGCATGGGAATTGGGGGGCACAGTCGCTCGACACTCCTTAACATCTTCCATTGAAGATCTGCCATATAAACATTTAAACTTAAAATATAAGCTAATGTCAACAAATGTAGTCATTTAAACTTAAAATTAGACAATAAATTGAAGTTTTGTTCCAATCATATCTAAGGCTTGTTGGATTTGTAAAAACATGTTTAATTCCTTTTCTTCCTCGGCAACAGGTTCCTTTTTTCGTTGAGGCTAGTGTATTCGGGCCATAAAAAGGGAACATGTAGAAAGAAAGTCTAAATGGTTGAATTAGCAAGAATAACAATCCTGCCTGGCATGCTTGATATTTATAGATAGAGTGTTGACAATATGATAAATATTGATGATTACAACAAAAAGATAAGATAAGATATATATGAATTCAAAAGAAATACAATTATTCTAATATTATTAAATCTGTAATAGACTCTATCAATAGCTGCCATCCTTTGACATATTTTCTTCTGTTGAGATATTGTTGAAGAGTTGGAACTGAAATGATATTCTTAACATCCCCTATCAAACTAATGGGAGATTTAGTGACCATTAGTTTGTCTTTGAGCAACAAGAATCTTGAAGAAGTGAGTCCCTTTGTAAAGACATCTGCTATCTGATCTGCAGTGGATATGTATCGAGGTATGATATCTTTGTTAAGCACTTTTTCTCTAATGAAATGATAATCAACCTCCACATGTTTAGTTTTAGCATGAAAAATAGGATTGGAGGCTAGTGCTAATGCTCCCATATTATCACACCATAGCTGTGGAGTAACTTAATTGAACACTGCAAGTCTTTGAAAAGCATTTTTAACCAATATAACTTAGCTGTTGCAAAAGCCATAACTCTATACTCTGCTCCTGTGCTGGATTTAGATACAACTGGTTGTTTCTTTGCTTGCCATGAGACCAAACAGTTGCCTTGAAACACTCCATAGCTATTGGTTGATCTTCTGTCTAGAGGATCTCCAGCCCAATCACTATCACAATATGCTGCCAATTGCAGTGGTCCTGGTTGGAAAAATAAGCCATGATCAATTGTACCCTTTAGATATCTTAGTACCCTTTTTGCTGCTGTAAAATGAACAGTTGTAGGATAATGTAAAAACTGACATAGCTGATTGACTGAGTATGAGATATCAGGCTTTGTAAGGGTGTAGTATTGAAGGGCACCAACAATATGCCTGTAAATGGTGGGATTAGGTAAAGGACCACTCTCAAATTTGCTTAAATTCTGTCTAGAAACACAAGGAGCTGAATAAGGCTTGGCACCAAGCATATTGGTATGATCTAGCAGATTATAGATATATTTAGCTTGATTGAGATGCATCCCTGTAGAGGTTCTGTGTACATGAATGCCAAGAAAGTAACTCAAGTCACCCAAATCCTTCATCTTGAACTCTTTTTGCAAACTTTGAATTAGCCCCATAATACTAGAGCTGTGAGAACCAGTCACTAGTATATCATCAACATAGATAAGTACATAAATATGTACTGAACCATTGTGATACATAAATAGAGAAGTGTTTAATAGAGAACCTGTAAAGCCAAGACCTTGTAAGGCTTGAGTAAGTTGAGTATACCATGCCCTTGGAGCTTGCTTAAGGCCATAAATAGCCTTATGCAACCTGCATACATGATTAGGAAATGTTCTATCCACAAAACCTTGAGGTTGTTCCATAAAAATTTCCTCATTGAGAAAGCCATGAAGAAAAGCATTGGATACATCCAATTGTTTGATAAGCCAGTCAAAATGTAGTGCAATAGCCAAAAGTAATTGAATTGTGGCTGGTTTTATTACTGGACTAAATGTTTCTATATAGTCAATGCCATCTCTTTGTTCAAACCCTTTTGCAACCAATCTAGCCTTATATCTATCAATGGTACCATCTGGTTTTTGCTTTAACTTGTACACCCATATATTATGGATAACATTTTTTTCTTTGGGTCTCGGGCAAAGGCTCCATGTCTGGTTATCCAGCAAAGCTTGGTATTCACTTTGCATTGCAGCAAACCAATCAGAATTAGACACAACTTTAGAAAATGATTTGGGTTCACATGGTAGGAAACTGGTATGTAAAGCTTTAATAGGATGATTAGTGGACTTGTTGGAGAGATATAAATGATAATCAGGGAATTGTTTGGGTTTTCCTGTCATGGATCTAGTGATGATCTGTGCAGGAGAGAAGTCGGGTAAAGCAGTAGAGGTTGGAGTGGGAGTGGAGGCTATCTCTGAGTCATGAGTAAGAATCTGTGCAGGAGAGAATGCAGGTAAAAGATTTGAGGTTTGAGGAGGAGTAGGGGCTGTCTCAAAGTCAATTGGATTGAATGCTGATGTGGTTTCAATATTTGGGGAGGAATTGGTGATAGAATTAGTCTCAACTCTGAGTTGATTTAAGGGAATGTGATTGCTTGTGAGCATATTGTGAGATGAGTGCATGGGAATAGTAGGAGAATTCAGTGAATAAAAGTGAGATGGTAGAAGAACAATACCTGATGAAAAGGATTGTCCTGGAGCGAGGTAGTGAGTGAAGCCTTTCTCCTGTGCAGGGAATAAGTTCTCATCAAAGACTATATGTCTTGACATGTAAATTTTATTGGTTTGCAGATCTTGACATTTATAGCCTTTTTGATTGGAACCAAAACCTAAGAAGACACATTTTTTGCTTCTAAATTCCAATTTGTGTTTTGTGTATGGTCTAAGATGAGAATAGCATGCACAACCAAAAGTTTTCAAAAGGGAGAAATCTGATTCTTTATTAAATAACTTGGTAAGAGGTATCTCAAATTGCAGCACAGATGAAGGAAGTTTATTGATTGAATAAACTGATGTATGAAATGCTTCTATCCAATATTTTGGTGGAAGATGAGATTGTGCTAAAAGGGTTAGACCAGTTTCACATACATGCTTGTGTTTCCTCTCAGCAATCTCATTTTGTTGGGATGTATGAGGACAGGTAAATCGATGATAAATCCTACTATCATTCAAAAATTTGGTAAATAAATTTGAAGTACATTCACCTCCACCATCTGTTTGGAATTTTTTAATTTTGCAAGAGAGTTGGTTCTCACTAATGCATTTAAACTTTACAAAACTATCAAACAGATCATATTTGAACTTTAGAGGAAATAACCAAGAATATCTTGAAAAATCATCAATAAAAAAGAACATAATACTTGAATCCATTTATTGATAAAACTGGTGAGGTCCATACATAATTGTGAATCAATTCTAAAGGCCTAGAAGTCACACAATCAGACTTATTAAAAGGTAGTTGTTTGCTCTTTCCTAATTGACAGGGCATACATAAGTCTGAGTGAGATTTATTGAATGACAAAGGCAGCTGGTAGTCTTTAAGAACTCGATATAGACTTTGAGAGTTAGGGTGACCTAATCTTTTGTGCCATAAATCTGTTGATGCCTTGATCACATTCAGTGCTACATATGTCCTTTTATTTGTGACAAACTTATTGAGTTGCATAGGATATAAGCTGCCTTCATTGGGTCCCTACAGGAGGATTGCCCTTATCAAGTTGTCCTTCACCAAGAATAGGAATCAGTTAGTGTAAAGTAGCAATTGTTGTCTTGACAAAATTTTTGGATAAACTATAGATTATTAGAAACATTGGGACAATGCAAAATATCATTTAGATATAAATCAGAGTTAGGAAGATGATAGGTAGTGGAACCAGTATGTGCAATGTTTAAACCATTACCATTTCCTACAGCCACAGTCTCGGTACCCTGATATGGTTGCTGCAATGTAAGGTTTTCCAAGTCTAATATGATATGATTTGTAGCCCCACTGTCTACCAACCATGTTTCATCCTCATGAAGAAGATTGGACTTAGCCACCATTGCTGCAAGTTCTTTAGGTGAGTGTCTTCCTTGGTATGCATAGTCCATCCTATGGAAACAATCCAAGGCTTGGTGGCTGGTCCTACCACATATCTAACAATGAGGCTTATTAGTAGCAAACTGAGTGGATGATGGTTTACCTTGAGGTGTATTGCTAGCTGAAGGAAATGATCTCTTATGTGCAAGATTTTTGCCAAAATTGGGCTTAGGAGAGGACCCATACTTGGGTTTCCTGTTCTGTCTAGGTCCTTTATTGGAATATAGAGCAAAGGCATTTGACTCAGTAGTTGGTGTTTGTGCTGCCAGCAGTTGTTCATAACTGAGTAGCTCAGATTGAAACGCCTCAAATGTCATAGCAGTATCCTTCGTAGCAAAGGAATAAGAAGTGACAAAAGGATTATATTGAGGGTTGAGACCACCCACAATATAAGAGATTAGTTCTTCATCGCTTACTGGTTTGCCTACAAGGGCAAGTTGATCAGCTATACTCTTAGAGTAGTGAATGAAATCACTGCAGGTACGTGAGTCCTGTCTGGTGGTTTGAAGTTGCCTCCTTAAATGATTGACTCGGGATCTTGAAGGTGAAACATACCTAGTAGATAATATTGTCCACACATGCCTAGAGGTGTTTAAACCATACACTGTTGGAACAATTTTGTCACACAATGCAGCTATGAACCAACTTAAAATAAATTGGTCCTTCTTCTCCCAAATCTCATAAGCAGGATTGGGATTCATTTTATCTGGTTGACTAGGATCATCAATGAGTTTAGGAGGAGCAGGTTCTGAGCCATCAACAATGCCCAGAAGCCCATTTGTCCTCAAGATGGGAGTAAATTGACACACCCATGCAAGGTAATTTGTGTCATCAAGTTTGGTATAAACAAGATGAGACATATTTGGTAGTGAAAATGGAGCAGAAGTGGGGTTGGATGTAGCCATGAAAAAGGTGTAAACCGAGAGGCTTTGATTGACAAGAAAGAAAGTTTAAATGGTTGAATTGGCAAGAATAACAATCATGCCTGGTATGCTTGATATTTATAGATAGAGTGTTTACAATATGATAAGTATTGATAGTTACAACAGAAAAATAAGATAAGATAGATATGAATTCAAAAGAAATAATCTTATTCAAATATTATCAAATCTGTAACAGACTATATCGGCAGCTACCATCCTTTGACATATGTTCTTCTGTTGAGATATTATTGAGAGTTGGAACTAAAATGATATTCTTAACACATATGTGAATTGTCCGCCAACACCAAATGCATAAGGATTATAAACGAAAAGAGCCAACAATTCAAGAATTTAAAAACATTAAGGAATGTTGTTAACCATTTTTTTTTCTAAATTTGTCTAGGCAAATAATTAACAATATATCCATAACTTTCTGGTTTGAAAATTGAACATATTGATGGTTTCCAATGAAAAAAAAAAATCTCTTATTTTGGTTGTTTTCTTCATTGAAAACTTGCAAAATAATAATATCTAATCCTATTGAATATCTTTATTGTCCTTAGCTTCAAAGGTCACGGAAGCCAGCCAAGTTCTTGGACATGAAGTTTCATTTGGGTATTCTATTACTATTTATTATTTTATTATTACTTTTTACATATTTTTTTATTACTATTTATTATTATTTAATATTTTATTACTACTTTTCTATTACTTTTTCACGATTATTTATAAAATATCTAAGATACCTTAGTGCTCAAACGCAACCGACTATGAAATAAGGATGGACCTGGATGGTCGAAATTGGTATGAGACTGATGCATGGGGCTGGGGCTGGGAGCACAATCATAGGATTAATCTCATGAGATTAGGGGTGGGTAGTGGGGCCCTGCACCCTGCTACCTCGCCCCTGTTCGCCCCGCCCCTGCATCTAGTCCCCTTAGCGGGGGCGGGGGGTGGGGAGAGCCCAACCCCGCCCTACTCCCACCTATATATATATATATTATATATAAAAACATAAATATTTATATTTTACAAATTTTGTATATATAAATATATATTACAATTTGTTAGACTTGTTTACAAAGTATGCATTAGCAAATTTAAAAACTATATAGTTTAAAACTACTACACTACAACTTACATGAAATATATACTAATAAATTTAAAAACTATATAAATTTTAAATTATAGTCATATTTACAAAATTTAAATTTACACTTTGGATATAAAAATATATTTTTGATCACTTTTGAATCTAGAAATAATTTTTAAACATAATGAAATGTAATTCATTTTTGAAGTGAAAATAAGGCAGGGTGGGGGGCGGGGAGGGGGCTACCCCGCACCGTATGGTGCGGGTAGCACCCTACATGAGAGATCATTTAAACCTGCGTTTCATAATATTGCAAATTAAGAACATATTTAGGTTAAAAGATAAAAGATAAAATTATTTTAAATTTAAAAAAATTAATAAAATTACATCAATTTATAAATTTATTTTTATAAAATCTCTTTATATTTTGTAACATTTATGAAGAATAAAATATTAAAAATATATTGGAAGGCAAAAAAATCAATCTCTTAAATGTGTTGATCTGCATTCATTATTGGGTGCAGTCTTGGCTCATTGTACATATATATATACAACCATTCAAAGCTTGCAAAAGGCTTCTATTTTCTATTTTTATTTTTTGCTTTTAAATGCCCATAAGCGCCAGAAACTGTAACAATAAAAAAAAAAAGATTTATATAATCATCTTTAAACAGATAAGCGGCAAGCCTCACCTAAATTTTTATAAAATATGGATTTATTTTTTATTTTTTATTTAAGGTAGGACTTACCTTTTTACAAAGACGTGAGTCAGATAAACTTAAGACAGCCTCATCTTCTTAAGGGGTCACGAGAGTGACCAATCACAAATTGCTGTCTCCACATATTGTACTCCTAGGGCCCTTCAGCTCAATCTATCAGAAATGGTCCTTTTGACTGAGTAATCATGGCAGTTTAATTATCTTATATAATTTGAAGATTTTAATATTTTGGTACTCGATTCAAAGCCATCTTCAAGCTTTCAAAAAATAAGAAAAAACTCCTCGAGCCGATCACCTATATGTTTTGACCCATTATTGGTTACAAAGTTGTCAATATGGCATTCTTTATTAACCACATATTACTCTGACTCTATTAAAGGGTAAATCATAGATCTCTCATCAAAGATCCTTTCCATTAATAACTCATCAAACAAAGAGCTTTGTGATTCATATGTTTTTTTATTTTATTATTTAATAGCCTTTATAGGAAAAATCTCCATCATTGTTATCTGATTCCTTTAGTTTTTATTTTTTATTTAAAAAGAAAATAAACAAAAAACAAAAGTTCTATCCCACTTGCTGCAGGCTGCCAAATGCTGGGAAGATGGTGCGTTGTGTAGTTAAAGGAACATTAAATGCTCCGTTAGGTAGTAGTGAGAATATACCATTGATTGATCATCATCACCCCCACTTTAATGATTTCTGCAAGCAGAGTGAGAGTCCTTAGATCTTTTTGTTTTTGTTAGGTTTTGGTTTCTCATTCTCTGTGTCCAACACTTAATGATCTACAGTGACCAATCATATAAAGAAAACCCCTTTTATTGGTGTCGACTTTATGCACATGCCCTCTTCCCAAACATCTGTCTCTGATCAGTATCCACATTTATTATGGACATATGCTTCTTGGCCATTACTGAAGTTACTTCATTCCTCCTCCATGAAAAACCAACAAAAAAAACAAAAGAACTTGACCAGAAAAGTCTATGTGAGTGCTAACTCAGTGCAGAATGAGTCGTCTACAGGAATAAATGTCTACTTTATCTGCATAAAATATATATCCATGGATGCTTTATATCCTTAATTCCTTCCTAAAATATGGCTTCTGCCAAATCTTCTGTCTATGACAATCTTCCCCAAGATTAAGCCTGCTCTTGAAGCTTCAATACTGTCTGTGACAGCTTTGTGTACTGCTACATGAATGTTCCCAACTGACAAGAGTGTATGTTTGGTTTTATTTTTTATTTTTCTTCCCTTTTCTTTTCCCTCTATTGTCTAGTCTGCAGGGATCTTTGACACTCTTGAATTAATTAATCTATTATTAGAGAATGTGTAGTTTGTATTCTGCATTATGGGGGAAGAATGTGGAGAAAGCAACTCTAAACTCATGTCCTTTACATCAAGAACAATAGCCCCACTAACAGGAACACCTCAGACTCCATTGTTTGCTAGGAAAGGGTTTTTATTACAAATTAGAATGTTTTAAGGGCCAATGTACAGACATACAGGACCAAAATTTTGCTGCCCACTACAAGCAGCAAGTTACGAACATTATAGGGTTGAAAAGCTTGGAAGAGTTTGAATCCCATCAACTTCTATGTTTAAAGCTGTCAAGCAATTACAAAAAAAGAAAAGAAAAAAAGACCCTTAAAGACCTTCCATTATTTAATATTAATGGCTGCCACATCCTGAGCCACAAGAAGTTAAGGGCCTATGGTATTATATAAAATTGAAGGTGTAGTCCCCTATACCAGCCATGTTTGAATAAGCTTGAAGTAGTCCATTCATCATTTAATATGAAAACCAAAGTTTCCCAACACCTCACATGGCTTACATACACTGACATTTATAGAAGAAATGTTTACACATGTGAATTTTCACTAGAAGATCATTAACTAAATTCAAACTTTGGGATTCTAAGAAGTTATGTACTGATCAAATGAGTCAAAAATATTGATCAGAAGCTTACCACTTGTCTCTGGATTCAAGCTGCAGGACCTTCCTCATAACCAAATAATATATATATATATATATATAAATTATATAGCACGCATCTTTTTTCTTGGATTTCTAAAGTTTCTTCATGTTTCATGATCTGGGTCTCAAAACCGACACTCTGACTGGAGTTGGTGAGTCTTGCAGAGTTATGCCTCCAAATTGCAGATTGATTTATTCGAATTATTGACTGATGCTTGCTTATTATTCAATTACAAATGTGTACTGTTCCATTGATTTGGTCCACATCACTTTCCACAAACTCACACGAGGAAGCCTAGGGGGGGGAGCAGTGGAACAAAGTTCAACTTGTTGCGAAGAAGCAGCCTGAGACTGATGTCTGCTTGTCCTAATAATATAAAAGAATCCCAGAAGAAAAATCTCCATTATTTGCTAAGATTGCCACTTTGATGATCTTTCACAAAAAGTTGTGCATTGTGGTGTGTTGATTAATATTCCGCATGTAGATAGTGGGGGTGCTTTATTTGCCATTCCACTAGGTTTAGTGATTACATTATAGAAAATCTAAGAAAAATACATAAATTACACCAAAATGATTTCCACCGGATTATGATCTTCAGTGCGTATACTTTTTAGGTGATTCTATAGTTGAGGCCTTAAATTTTCAAGGGAAATGTATATTTTGCATCTTTAAATTATTAAGGCTTTTGTACTACTTTTGACACATTTCATTCTAAAACTATAAAAACAGTGAAACTTTGCATCATCAATAATTTCTAGCCATTAAAACGAATGAAAAATAGATAACCTACGTGGAACAATCTTCATGGATGTCAAATATTAATAGAGGGGGAGTAGCGCTACAACCACAGAGGGGTAGCCCAAGGATGGGTCCGAGAAGGACGACAAATTCTCTCTCTCCCTCCCTCTCTAAATTTGTATTTTTTTAATATCCTTAAAACTTTTTTTTTTAAAAAAAATCATAACTTCATTAAAAAAAATATATATCTTTTATCACTAAGTTAAAAAAAAATTTCCGGACACGGTTACTCCATTTTAAAAATCAGCTAAAATCAGTCCGGACACGTTCATATATATATATATATATATATATATAATTTTTAATATTATATATATAATTTTCATATATCATTATATATAATATAATTTTATATTATAATTTATAACATAAAATTTTAATCTTAAACATGAATATTTATTTGATTATATTTTATTAATATAAAATATATATTAATTAAATTTTATAGCCTAATAAATTCTTAACATATCCATTTTGATAAGTACATAATACAATAATAATACTAATATACATTAGTATATTAATTATATTTCACTTTAATTAATTAGTATACTAATGTATATTAATAACATTTTATGACCTAATACTAATACTATTAGTAATCCACTTTAAGTCTATATATAAAAAACTATATAAATGATTTTTTATGACACATTGGCACTTGATAACTGAATCGTAATTGATAAAACTGAAAGTACTGATTTAGGAAGGTAACCGATGCAGTATCGGTTTTTGAAAATACAAAACCAATGTATACCAGTTAGGTTTCAAAATTTGTCCAAAACCATATCGAACCGGATCGGCTAGACCACTACATATACATCAAAGAGTACTATAAATTTAGTTTCACATATCCATCTTGCTTTCCCACTCTATCATAGGAGATCAAGAAAAACAGTGCAAAATCTTGCAAACGAAAACAGCGTGAGAAATGCGGATAAGTTGGCCGGTTGTCCCAATCCACAGAAAAGAATCAAATTCGCACGCTTTTGGTATGGTCAGATAGGCACAACCTTAACTAGTTTAGACAAATTGTCAACATTTTAGAAACACTATCCTTCGTCATTCCCAAAGTCCAAAACCTTGACCCCGTCGACACCGCCGAGCAAGTACGTCCAATTTCACACCTTTCTCACTCTTTCCACGTGGCATTCAAACCCACCTCGGACGTACGTGCCGGTGCCTACTCGTCCTCCTCAAATACAGTAATCCCCCACATTTATTTATTTGATGCACATCTCACTAAACTCAATGTTTATAAGAATAAATATTGCTAGAGATCAGTCCAATTATTACATCTTGCCGTTTATTGTCAATTTGAACTATATATATGTATATATTATATTGTATTGGCTATTGCATCAGCTCAAGTTAGTTGGGACGGCCAGCTGAGAAAGGACCCGTTTTTACTATATTTGTTGGGGTGTGGGGTGGGAGCTGTATAGAAAGAGACTGCTGCTTACTCGACCTTCTTCCTTCCTTCGTTTCTTCTTCTCCTTATCTATCTTCGTCTTCTTCATCTTTTCGAAAGAGAAAAGAGACAAAAAAAAAAAAAAGAAAAAGGATAGAGAGTGAGTGATGGGCAATTGTCAGGCCATAGATGCAGCAGCCCTGGTAATACAACACCCAAGTGGTAAGATAGAGAGGATTTATTGGCCTGTAAGCGCCAGTGAGGTGATGAAAACGAATCCCGGTCACTATGTTTCTTTGATCATCCCGTTGCCTGTACCTGAGGAAGAGAACAAGGAGCAGAAGACCGTCAAGTTCACCCGTGTAAAACTTCTCCGGCCAACTGATACGCTTGCTCTTGGCCATGCTTATCGGCTTGTCACTACTCAAGGTACTATTTTTGCTCTATTTCATGAACTCAAACTTCTATTGGTTGGAGTGTCAGTACTAGTTGTTTTGCTTAAAATTAGCTTTAGATGTTTATTGCTGTTCGTAGAGGTCATGAAGGTGTTGCGGGCAAAAAAGCATGCCAAAACGAAGCAGCAGCAGCAGCAAGAATCAGCTGGGAAGTCACAGATCACAGTGCCAGAGAAGCAGCGTTCAGGTTGTGAGGCAGAAGGAAAGTCAGATATGGAGAAGGCATCTCAGGTATCTTATCTATCTGCAAGCCTTTGAGCATCCAAGTTTTATTAGCTGTGCCTTCTTATTAAATATTATGTTACATATGATAGAAGATTTAAATACTGTGACAATCTCTGAGTTAGTGAACTGGCTGTAATCCAAAATCATGCCTGCTTGAATTATCTGTGTTTATGACAGCTAACATTATATGAGCTTGAAATCCTTCTTGTCGAAGTACCATTACATTCATTAGGTGGAAGGATGATTACATCAAGCACATATAGTTATGTCATCCAACTATATACATCACAATCATTTGACATTAACAAATAAGCGATCTAGTTCGCAGCATGGAAAATAACCAACTAAACTGGCAGAGGTTCTGCTGATGGCATATCCACAATAGTGAAGCAGCTCAATAAGAGATATTACCTGCATAAAGTACTCATCTTTCATTTGAAAAGAAGCTGTTGTCATCCATCTGTACTGATCCTATAAACATGCCAAAACTTTCAGGTGATGAAACATGAAAAACAGCGAGTAAGGATACCATCAAAATCTTGGCGCCCCTCATTGCAGAGCATCTCTGAGGCAGGAAGCTGACTGGTAATTTCACCATTCAATTGTATAATGGCGTGTGTCAGACGTGTTGGATAAAGTAATGGATTGCCACTTTCATACCCTGATGATCCACATAGATGGACTCCCAAGATGAGCAGAAGGATTCCTCAAATCCATGAAGGTACCAAGATTTCCAATCCATCATCAACCACAGCTCCAAATTCAAATAATTTCTAGTGGGACAACGTCTCACTGTGGATACAAAAGGGGCGCTTACTGTATTGAAAGTGATATTTTGAAATATATACGGAACTTGCCTCAACCTTTTCCTGTGAGTTCGTCCCAATGACCATGAGTTTAATTACAACATGGAATTTTGACTTTTAGAAATATAAAATTATGAAGAGAAATCAATTCGGTAGGTTGGAGTTCCAAACTTCCCAGTCCTGATCGACGTAGTTTTGTGCCCATAACAGGGATGCCCTTGCAGCCAAAGGTGCTCCAGGTAACTGTTTCTGCTTGAGAGCAACCAACATATTTGTGAAAGGCTCCACCAATAATGTCCCTGGTCCTCCATACTCCTTGTGCAAGAATTCACTAAATATCTGGCATCCAATTATGCACCAGTTACGTCAATAAACTCATGATAAATGCAAATTGAATTTGAATGTTCACTCGTAGCTCAAAGCATCGCACATACATATATAGCATTTCAGAATAATTCCTTTGGGCCAAACGTACACAGAACGTTGGAAAATCTGATGCAAGCTGTCAAGAATATGGTGTTGATTTGTATTTAGGTAACATATTTCTCTTTGGGATCAATAATTGATTGAACTGTTTTCAAGTCAAACAAATGCCACGCTCCTAAAAGAAAGGGAACAAATGCTAGTTTATGTCAGCAGAATCAGTGCTGTCAAACAGTCACAAGTGAGACTAGGAGCAGTGTGATTTAAACAAGCTGCAATGATTACGAGACTTGGATTATGTGACAGATGGTGATGTGACCAGCATTCTCTATGAACCATAAGAAATTTTATGGTAAGATAAAGTTAAACAGCCATAAGAGATCACATAACTGGCATGTGATCGAAATGACAAAAGGAAGATGCAAAATCTACTTTTTTCTCAGCAGTGCATCCAACCAAATTTAATACTAAAGTCAATTCAAAAATTGGTAAGATGCCCATTGGAAATGCTTTGAACTAATTTCAACTCAAGCAAAAGCCAGGCTCGCTAAGAGAAAAGAAAGGGAACAAATGTCTGCTTATTTCAGCAGAATCAGTACCACGAGAATTATTATCCCAACTAAAGTTTTGAGTAATGTGATTTAAGCAAGCTGAGATGTCTTTAGGTTTAATTATGGCTCAAATGCTGATAATCACCAGAAGTTTCCATTAGCATAAGAAATATTTTTAGACAACATCCTGGGATTGAAATCACAAAGGGAACATACAAAATTTACTCTTTTTTTCCTCGACAGTGCATCCAACCAAATTTAAACTTGTGTCAATTTAAAATCTCAGTTTACCATTTACTGTAACGACCAGACACCCAATGCTTTCTTCCCATAAAGCACGACCAGGTTGCACATTATAGGGAATTAGTATCGAGTCTAAATTTGTTTTCTTAAGTAGACTGATCCAACTATTTTAGGATTCATGTTTGTAGGATGTGCTTAACCATTTGCCTTGGCAGTACACTAACACCCACACAAACATCATGTCACATGAACTACTATGAAACCCGTAAGGTAGTAACCGGCTAAAAAATAGGATCCACCATATGCTGCGGAGTATCTTTGCTCAGAGCTGCCAGCTTATATATGTAATCTTTTATCCCAGAAGATGATTACAATAAAGATCAGAAAACTAGAAATTTCCTAAATCTCTCCTGTTTTGAATCTTAACAAAATCAAGAGATACTTTAGACTCAGTGGAAGGTCACAAAATATTGTCACTTCTAGAACTATATCCCCTCATGTTAGTACTTAATTCTCAATTGCCAACCAGTTCCCGAACAGCTTGGCTGACTGTTATAAACTCAACTTGAATCTGGGACGTCATTTATTAAGCTCATGAGCTGCTCGAATCCTAACTTAGCTTGGTTTCTTTGAGCTCATCCAAATATATACATATACGTATATCCCAGTAGCTGCATAAATATTAGAGATTTAGGGTTACGTGAATAAATCTAGAAGTGCAATGTATTTTTTATCAGCAAGTATAATGAATCAGCTAAATAAATTCATTTTATAATGTTTGCCTTTTTGTTTTGCTATTTGGAATAATTTGAAACTGGAATCTGAATCGATTTGAGCTTGAGCCAACACACACACATATTTGTCAAGTTTGAACAGTATTTACTTGGCTCTATATGAAATGATCTCGATCATCAAGGAGAAGATAGCATACTGTTCAAGTAATATAAAGGGTAATAAATGCAAATATGGTTAATTGTGCACTAGACTATGATGACTCAGTTTTTTTTTTTTTCACTTCAAGCTGTGTATCGCCCGATGTAGTATCTATTTTATATTTGTTAGGATATTACCATACTTATTCTCGAATATATTCATAATATTTTAGTATGTATGGTAATATGACTTATTCTCTACCCTATTTAGTTAATTGAGTAAATCAATCAGCATCATTGATTTATTATATTTTTATTCTTTCTCTAGCTTTATTCACTTATAAATAGGGACATATATTATGTTTTTTTTTTATAAATAATAGGGACATATATTATGTATTTAAAGACAACTGACAATAGCAAAGATATAGCTCTTAAAGTCTCTCTTCCTCATTCTCTCTTCTCATTCTCCTTTTTTATTTTTATTTTCTACATGGTATAAGAGAATATCCAATCTTGGTATCTCTCATAGAATAGTTTGTGTCCGTGCTCCATCTTTTTGTCAGTAGACACGTTCCTTCACTTTGCTATTTACATATTACACCACGTCCAGTTTAATAGTCTTTTAGCACTTGATAGGTATGGTTCTTTACATGCCAGTTACATCCCTTTTTCAATTTGATTTTTCTCATATCAGACCACCAACCGACTGTATGAGTTGTTGTTGGCATTTTGACATAAGAGTCACCGATTTCCTAGTGTCTCTTGTGGTGTTTGTTTCCCATTCATGATAAGTCTCATATTCAATGTGTTATTTTGTGTTATTTCCCGTTCATCGCATATTTTCCAGCGGCTTCTTATGCACTTAACATATCACAGTTCGTGATAAATCTGATAGGCTGCCCTCATTTTCATAATCAATCCCGTACATTGGTTTGTTTTTGCCCACCGTCCACTTGCCCCACACACTATAGAGACACCTTTTGTCGGTCGTCCGTTAGATCACCAGGTCTCATCCACTGAGTCTGGGGGGATGTTAGAATATTACCATACTTATTATAGAATATATTCATAAGATTCTAATATGTATGGTAATACAACTTATTCTCTACCATATTTAGTTTATTGTATAAATAAACTAGTATCATTGATTTATTATATTTTCATTCTTTCTCTAGTCTCATTCACCTATAAATAGAGACCTATGTTATGTATTCAAGGATAATTGACAATAACAAATATGTAACCCTCAAAGTCTCTCACCCTTGTTTTCTCTTCTCCATCTCCCTTTCTATTATATTTTATTTTTTATAATATCATCTTGGAATACCAGAGCTTCAAATTTCATCATCATTTGCAAGAGAAGTTAAATTTTTGGAACAATTCCATTATGATGGTGATTCCATTCATGATGTGTTTACAGAACATGGAAAGATATCTCACAATTATACCTCCATAGTTATTGCTCCGTTTGGATGCTAAGAGTATCTTAGATCATTTGTGAATGTTAGTGAAATAGTAGTGAACTGTTTGTACACAGTAATAAAGTAGTTTGAGAATATCTGAGAACAATTATGTTCTCAAACAAGCGCCTATAGAACTTTTCACGACTTATTTCTTGAGATCTTTTTCAGGAGTCTTGTAGCAAAATCGATTATCGACAATGTTCTTCATTCGGACGTTTTTTCAAGTAGTTAGTGTTTAAGTACTTCCAAATTCACGAGAAGCATGATCGGGAATCCAAAAACATGATCATACGCTCATGTGTATTAATGCAACAGACCCACTTCTAATTTATCTCAGATAACCAGAAAAACGCCAGGGGAGCATTCAATCTCCAAAGAGACCGATTTTATCTCATAACATCATTGCAAGCTGATTAACGGCCAGCACCGATTGATACTTTGAAAGAAACACCAAAGCAATCAATTGCTAAAAATAACAGACACCCACTCACAATAATAACCTGAATATTTGGGCACATAAAGTAGAAGATCAGTACCTCTGCACAGACATCTATAACCTCATCAAGGTTATCCCCGAATGTATCCTTGTCCTTCAAAAGCTTCCTCAGAAGCTCAGACCTGAACTTCTGTGTCTCCTGCAACAGTACGCAACACGTAAGAAACAATAAAACCCGCATAAAACATACACCCGAGACATGTAGGTACGTACAGCTACAGCGAATTCTGGAATGGGGTCCGGGTACGTGTACTTGTGTGGCGGCGAGACTCGGGGAGGTTTTGCTAAGGTGAATTGGGAGAAGGGTTTCGAATGGCGGAGGCGTAGGATACGGATTGGGGTGAGCAAGAGAGGAGTGTTAGAGGGTTGGATGGCGGGAATGACTGCAGGGTTGAAGAAAAGAGAGGAGTAGTAGAGCGCCATTTGGAATTTGGTAGTGAAGTGTAGGGTAAGCAGCGTGCTCTTCTCTGTAATGCTACAACTGCGCTGGCTCTCCAGGTTCCAACGGTCATATTAGGATAAAAGTGATACACGTGTCCCATTGCGCCGCTCACTAGAAAATATTAATTTTTGAAGAATTTTGCCAAAGTTCCACAGAGGATTTCTACCTCTACCGATCAATTAATTTTTTTTTGAGTTTTTCTTTCCATTTTTTTAACTGTTTAGATATTTTTTAAAAATAAAAAAATACATATTCATTTAAAATTACTTACCTAATCACTAAGTAAAAAAAAATTAAAATTAAAAATTAAATAAAAAAAATTTCGGTAGAAGATTTCGAATCCTCTATAAAGATAGTGTTTTCCTTTATGAAATATAGGTAGATGCAAAACAAACTAAAGCTATTATAATTATAAAAAAGGGTTAAAATATCAATATATTTTAATATAATTTGTACCAAACGCTTCCACATTTACGATATATTAATGGGTTAAAAATTAGATTTATAAATAATTTTTTAGAATATTAAATAGAAGGGATAGGAGAGCCCCATAATTACTGAAAAATGTAGAAAAATAAAAGATAAAAACGACGAAAAAAAAGGAGAGGTAAACACATGGAGATTCTCATAGGAGGGGTAAGGGGCATTCACTGAAAATAGAGATTGTTGATGTCGTATTTTGTAGTTTGAGTAACTCTGCAATGTATTGATTCATTCCTACAAAATTGGAGGAATGACGACTCAGAGTGGTGAGAAACACTTCCAATACTTAAGTTAGTTTGAATTTTCAGTCTTTGATTTAGATAGCTCAAATGAGAGAGTGTTTAAAATGTCTTTTGCCCCTGCGAGGGGGGTTTATATACCTGATAAAGGTGGTCTTCTGGCAAGCTAATCGTAGTGATGTCGCTCCGTACTTAGGTCATGCTCTCTTCCAACATTCTGCCAGGCTACAAGTCACCCATGTCTGATCATGGCAACCGCTATCACTCCAGAGTTCATGTCGTGGCATGTCTGTCTCCGACCTTCATTAAATGCAACGTGGTCTTGGCTTGGTGCACCCACTTTCCAAGTCTGTCCAACCGTTGGTGTCTAGGGACTAGGGTTGTCCCTGACACTGTGTATATGGATTGTCGGCCAGTAGAGGTGTCAAACCTTCTGACTCAGGCGTCCACGTCCCATGCATGCTACTTTGCTACTTCTTTCTAGGCTGACTTCGCCCTTCTCGGCTCGTCTCATCCTATCATTTTATACCTATTTCCTATTGCCGGGTTACCCTTAAGACTTATTTCTGCCTCATGGGCTGGACCACACTGGGAGTGGCCTCCCTCACAGAGATGATAGAGAGGCAAAGGAGCATGGCAAGATTAAGCAAAAAGGATTTTCGCAAAGGGAAAATCTTTTGATCGGCCCATCTGATAAACCTCAAATAACAGCCCTCCAATGGGTGAATGCCCAATAGGCTTTCCATCTTAGTCCCATGTGCCTGCAGCTTAGATAAAACCCCACAGAACGAGAAGCCCCCAGTCTCCCGTCTCCCATCCTCTCGCACGAAAGCCTCTCTTCCAATCATCTGACATGAAAACCACCCCCTCTCCACCAACCCTCTTCTTAGACTAGATCAGAAGCCTTATGACTCTCCTCACTCGAAATCGTTGAATCAGCCATGACCCAACCTTCCTCAACAAACTTCTTCATCTATGAGAACATAATTCTACTCTCAGCCTCCGTTTGACGACGATGTTAGGATGACAACGACAACTCCTTCAACTTGTCGCAACCCATCACTCCAAGGCTAGGTCACTCAACGACTATTTCCTCAAACCACACCAACCCATCACTCGATGGTAACAATGGCGAATTCTTCAGTCTGGACTAATCTGGGAAATCTCCCTTTTGAATTTTACTTTTATACTTGTTGAGTAGTATATAAAAAATTGTTTGTTGGTGGAGTCAATGAGCTAAGTGAGTGTAAAGAATCAATAGAATGTCTGTGAAGAGTAGAGGAACGAGTGGAGGAGAGTTAGCTAAAAATGTTATGCCTCGGAACTGGGTTCTTTTGCTGTGCTTAGGCAGCTTCTATGTTGGAATGCTCTTCATCGACATGTATTTTTTCCTCAATGGGTTTCGATGTGGTGGGTAATGGAGCTTTGTGGGGGGAGAAAGAGCTTCATGGGGGCAACGAAGCTTGGTGGTGCGAAGACATTTTCTGGTTGTGCTGGTTTGGTGCGGTAGTGGTTTGGATTTGGTGCGGCGGCATACTAGTTTGAAGAAGAAGAAGAAGATGAAGTTCATACCTTCTCCGAACTTTTCTTGATATAATCAGATGAGACCAATTTTAGTGTGTATAGTATAAGACTTCATACATGTCTTGTTTTCATTGGGGGCTGTTAAAAGCCCAAAGTCAGCCCAACCGGTCAGAAGCGGTACTCTTTTACAAAATATATTTGTCTAAAAAGAGTTGCACTACAAAATTACATTTTTTTGGAATAATTATAAAAGACAAATGCATTGGAATAATTTATACAAATGAAATAAGAGTTATTGAAGTATTTTCTGTTAAAATAAGCATCAAGTCATTTGTATTTTGAAACATTATATTTGATAATTCACAAAATTGATAGGAATTCCAACTCGGACTATGTAAAAACTGAGAGAATTACTTCGGAAGCTTGCACATGAATAGCACAAGCCACTAGCTCAGGCGTTACTTCAGAACTTAATATCAACATGGGCCGGCCCATCTTATTGGGCTAAAAGTTTAATCTGAAGCCTGGAGCTAAAAAAAATTAAAAAAAAGAAGAAAATTCTCATCTTGTCGAGTCGGTTCTTCCCCGGGTTCTCTCTGGAGTTTCAAACTTCCTTAGGTTTTCCACTCTCTTCCAGTTCTTCTTCTCCTTTATTCATCTTATTTTTCTCTCCCCTTTTCGGTTTCTCTCCATCTCTCTTCTGTTCTGATTTTTTTTTCTTCCCTCCCCGCTGTGCTTCCTCCATCTCCAGCTGCTCTTCCTTCGCTAGCTCCTCCGTCGGTTGCAAAATAAACTCGAAACCGAAGCCCCTTCGGTGACCTGGTATTTTCTCTTCCCCAGTTGTATTTCGTTTCCCACGTGTTCTCTCCCTCTCTTTCTCAAATGTTTCGTGCTCTAACTCTAGCTATTTCTCTCTCGCAGATTCGGCTTCAGCAGTGCCTTTCTTGCGTCTCTCACAGATTATTGCAAGGTTCGTTATAGTCATCCTTCACAGATTATTGCAAGGGTTTTCTCTTCCTTCCTTACTTCTTTCCATTCTTGTTCTGGTTTTTGCCTTTTGTTATTGCGTTGAACAACTGAACAAGTAGTTTTCGTTTACGGGTTTGTTCTATAGTGTGAAGGGTTTGTGATTTGGGTTGTTTTTCCATTGTTGATCTCTTGAGGTTTGAGGTAACACTCATGGATGCTCTGTTTCGTAATTTTGTAAATGTTTTAATTTTTTTTTTTCAATTTCTAGTTTTGATTGTTACAGTTTCGTAATTGAAGATTTTTCTTCTCCCACGGTAGTTGTATTTTTATTTTATTTTCTTTGGCCCGTGTTTGGTCTGTTTCAACACTCATGGATGCTCTGTTTCATGATTTTGTATTTTTATTACAGTTTCGTAATTTTTTAAATTTGGTCTGTTTCTGCATAGCATCGTGTTGAATGACCCATTGTTAGAGAGCTACTCTGAAGTTATTACATGCTACTTTGATGCTACATTGCCTGTACTTTGTTATTCTTTTACAACTTCTTTGTTGTGATTTAGTTTTGGTTTTTCTTTTACTTATAGAAAATGATTGAACTTAGCATCTGGGTTGAGAAAATCTGCTTTAGAACATTGAATCCAGTGCTTAGTGTGTTCTTTGGCCCATGTTTGGTTTCAAAGTATTTCTCTTTGTACTCTGTCAGATTTATTTTTACGATGTTGTAAGATGTTTGATTCATGTGTTTTATTAAGAATTCTTTTTGTTTGAGATGGTTCATGTCTTTTGTCTTCATTCTCTTATTTATTCATATCACTATTATAGCATGTTTGCTACTTATCCAAGAAAAAACTATGTCAATATCTTTGTAAATGTGATTTCTCCCTACCAGCTCAGCCTCTAATCGTGTATGCCAGAATAAAAGCATTACCAATAAGAGATTTAAAACTAAAATTCACATTTAACAGCAACAAAAGGAATGATGAATTTGAAAAACATTAGTTTGCTGCTGGAATTGTCAATTATGTATTTGGACATCTAAGTTTGCAGCTGAAAAAGCATTAGTTCACAAAATTCATATTATTGGAATCATTAGTTTTTGATATTGTGGACTGACCATTTGAGAAGCATTAGCTTGCTGCTGGAAGTGTGGATCTGAATTTGAAAAAGCATTAGTTTGCTGAAAGTATGGCTTTAAAAATCTCTCTTACCATTTTTACTCTATGTTGAGCAATGTATTGTGTTGGGTGAAATTTGTGACTGCATATATGCTGCTGTTATATTTTGTGATAATGTGGTGATAGTGGGACTGCAGTCTATTGTTTACTTTGAGAAGTCTTGTTTACTGAACATAACATTAAGCAGTCAATTGTTTACATTGAGAAGTCAGCCGACTTCCTCCAAAATGAAGAAGTTACAACTTCTGTGCAAGTAGAAAGTAGCACAATTTGTTGCTCAATTGGAGATGCTAAATTTATAGATTGTTGGATTGTGAAAATGAAAATGAAAATGATTGTTGGAGATTATGAAAATGAAAATAAAAAAGTATTTTAACAAATAAAAAAATGCATTAACAATAGATAAAAAGTAAAAAAATAATAAGATTTTATTTATATAGAGAGTGCAATGGCTAATCCAATGTGGAGTTCAAGTTTTGAGTGATTAGCCAAAATCCAAAAAGTGACATATTAGCCAAACTTTGACTTTAGCTATAGCTAATCCAGTGAGGATGCTCTTAGATGTACCAATCTCTCTTCCAGTTCTATTCCATTAGGTTTTCCACTAAGTTTAAGGAATTTTTTTTTTTTTTTTAACAATTTTCTCTCTTATTTGATTTGTTTTTAATTTCAGGGAAAAGCCTTGAATATTAAGTTCTGCTTGAGCTTCTTCGCTTGGAGTTTGAAATAATGGTTAGTGATTTTTTGTTATTTTAATCATTTAATTCATTGTGTTTACTCATTTATTTCATTGTTCAGTTTTTCCTGTTCTTAAAAATTATTGTTTTAATCTATCTTACATATTTTATACGAAAGCCACTTTTGATAACGAGGATTTTAAGAACTTCAGAGCTAATCTTAGTTTGGAGAAATTAAGTCATGACAATTTTCATGGGATGAGATAAAAATTCTGATGTTTTGCTTATTGGGTTTTGGACTTGGGGTGTTGTAGAATAAGTTAGTATGAGGTGAACTTCATGATCATTTCGTTTATCATAGCTTGTTTGATAGTCTGTTTTGCCATTTTTTTTTGGCATTTTTAGGGCCTTGTTCATATGCTTCACAATAGAACATGTTTTAAGCCATTTCACGTTCTTTTGTGGTGTATGGGCTATAATTTTTACTTATGTCCTAGAGTATGCTGCGGTCATGAAATTGGGATATGTTTCAATATGTAATCTTGTCTACACTAGCTGCGCTTAAGAGATGGAAGTGAGCGATCTCTCTTTTAGTTTTATTGAATCATTTGTTATTACATTGCAAGGTGGCCAGGTTCTTGTGGGATGATAATTTTGGCATGGATTATGCCTAGAAGGGGGATTGATATTTTTGAGTGTTGGAGAGGTCTTAGGGGTATTATCCAAATCCCTACTGTGTGGAAAATGATTCCTCTTTGTACTATGTGGTGTTTGTGGAATGTGGATGTTGAGAAATGGTTGGTGTTTTGAAAATTGGGAGCACTTTTTGGATGAACATAAGAGATTCTTTTTCAACACACTGTTATCTTGGGCTTGCTTCTGTCATTGATTGTAACGGGCTAGTTTTCATAATTTACTTGTATCCATTTGTAGTTCCTAGCTGTTGTTAGGTGTATTCTTTGTATACTTCCTGGGCTACACCATCTTATAAAAGTGACCAGGCTTAGATGAAGCTAATAAAATTTTATTTTACCAATAAAAAAGAAGGTATTCCTAGGTGAAATTGAAGAGTGGGGATATAAACATATATCGGACAGAGTATATGCCATGTTCTTGTCCAAGCATGCAGCTTATATGGTAGAAGCCTTTTTAAGCAATTTCATCCCTTATTGTCCATGCCTTTTCACATAGATAGCTGGATATCCTTGGGTTGTTTTCCAAGAAATCTGTCACTCTGTGGTTGATATTCTTCGTTGAAAGAATACAACGGCAGTGCACTTTAGATAGTTTTTTTCACTTCTAATAACATGCGTACCATGTTGTGTGATTGACAAGGTTGTTTGTACGAAACAAGGTGGTTGGTGAAATGCTTATAAAAGGTTCAATGTTTCAATTGCATGGCTTGTTAATTTTTCTTTTGTGGGTGGGGTTTCTTTCTCTTTTCTTTTATGGGGTGTGGAGTTAGGAAGTGCTGCTGAATACAGTAATGTCATTCACCATGGTTTGTCACAAATCAGTTGGTCGTGATTACACAGGACTATTGATGATCTCTTTTTTCTGGGTTTCTATCATAGAATCTCATATAAATATGCAGGGGACCCCTTGAACTTGAATAGTTTTTCCTTCTTTTGAAAATTATCATTTTTATTCCCGGATACTTAGAATTGTTAATTTTAGTTTCAATCTTTTACTTATTGTTGGTTGATTGCAGGCAACTCTAGCTGATTCTTTCCTTGCAGACCTTGATGAACTATCGGACAATGAAGCTGATGTTATTGTGAGTATTTTTGTTGTGTAAATTATATATCATTGAGTTTGTGAAGGATTTTTGGTAATATTTTTCAGCCTAGGCATCATGTGTAAATGTGCTCTTATCTTCTTGCAGGAGGAAGAAGATGTTGATGCTGGAAATATGGAAGAAGATATTGATGGGGAAATGGCAGACATAGAAAATCTTAACTATGATGATCTGGATAGTGTTTCAAAATTGCAGAAAACCCAGAGATATGTTGATATTATGCAGGTTAATCCCTATCTTGCATGCGCTTCTATTTTGATGAGGGCATGTGCCATATGCTTTTATGTTTATGTTGCAGAGTTTGTTCTACCCTTCTTTTTCCCTCTTTTTCCTTGATCAATTTAATATGATCAGTTCTATGGTGGAACATGTTTGCTTTAGATCCCTCTTCTTTGGGAGATCCAGTGTGGTCTTTTTCTTCTTCCTCTTCTGTTTTTTTTTTTTGATCTTGTTCTTCTCATTGTGCCTTGCTAAGTATTCATGGTTAGGTTTATAATTTTACTGTTCTCTATGCTCAGATCATTGCAGTGGATATGCGTATTGTGTTTGATGTAATGGTTAATAGTGTGTTTGATTTGCAGAAAGTGGACGATGCGCTCCAAAAAGGCTCTGATATCTCAAATCTTGGGATGGTTTTGGAAGATGATCCTGAATATCAGCTGATTGTGGACTGTAATGCGTTGTCAGTTGATATTGAGAATGAAATCATTATTATCCACAATTTTATTCGTGACAAGTACAGGTTGAAATTTCCAGAGCTTGAATCACTTGTGCATCACCCAATCGATTATGCACGTGTTGTTAAGAAAATTGGGAATGAAATGGACTTGACCCTGGTTGATCTGGAAGGGCTATTACCGTCAGCTATTATTATGGTTGTGTCAGTTACAGCATCAACTACAAGTGGCAAGCCTCTTCCTGAAGAAATTCTTGATAAGACCATTGATGCATGTGATCGAGCTCTTACTCTAGATGCAGCAAAGAAAAAGGTCCTTGACTTTGTAGAAAGTCGAATGGGATATATTGCACCAAATCTTTCTACTATTGTTGGGAGTGCTGTTGCAGCTAAACTTATGGGGACTGCTGGTGGTCTTGCTGCATTAGCTAAGATGCCTGCATGTAATGTTCAGCTTCTTGGTGCCAAGAAAAAGAACCTTGCTGGGTTTTCCACTGCAACATCACAATTTCGTGTTGGCTACATTGAGCAAACGGAGATATTTCAATCTACACCCCCTTCTTTGAGGATGCGTGCTTGTCGGCTCTTGGCTTCCAAGTCAACACTTGCAGCAAGAGTAGATTCCACGAGAGGAGATCCATCAGGGAACAATGGAAGAGCCTTACGGGAAGAGATCCGTAAGAAAATTGAGAAGTGGCAAGAGCCTCCTCCTGCAAAGCAACCCAAACCACTTCCAGTACCTGATTCTGAGCCTAAAAAGAAGAGAGGCGGTCGTCGACTGAGGAAGATGAAGGAAAGGTAGTGCAGTTCTTTAATTCCTTTCTTCAGCTTAATTTATTTTTCAGATTTTAAAATGAACCAAACTTTATGTAACACTTCTCATATTTCATGCTCCAGATATGCAATAACAGACATGAGGAAACTCGCAAATAGGATGCAATTTGGTGTACCTGAAGAGAGTTCTTTGGGTATGGTGTTGTCTTCAAGTATATTTGAATGTTAAGTAATTGCTGATTTGAAATTAGATTATTTCTAATATGCACAATGTTATAATATTTGGTTTATGGTATGTACAATTGCTCTAATTAAACCCAAAAATATATTTATCGCATCCAAGCCTGACAAATGGCTGTTTTTTAAATATGGAGTCTTCATTTTCAAGTTATGTCCCTGAATTCTGTACCTCTTATTTATGTATTTTAAAAGCGCTTTTCAGGGTGAAGGTAGGTTATCTCTACTTGTTAGCATATTTCCTGGTGTATCTACTGTCTGAATTTGTAACATCAGAGGCTATTTTTCCGTTTATCAATTTCCTTTTTATATTCCTTTCTTACTGTATTATGCTCCTCGATGGTAGGGGATGGACTGGGAGAGGGTTATGGAATGCTTGGTCAGGCTGGGAGTGGCAAGCTGCGTGTATCAGTTGGTCAGAGCAAACTTGCTGCAAAAGTTGCTAAGAAGTAAGTTTTCAACTGCTGCTCTGAATTGCAGTATGTTTTTGTTCTCTGGCCGTGCTGCTAGACTGATGAGCTTATTAGTAATTTCTTCCTTTTGTAGATGTAGTATGTCTCGAATTATTGTTTCTATTTTAGTTGAGCATTCTGTCAGCTAAATCTCAACATCAAGTTTGCCTCTTAATCTCTATGGGTTACTTAATGCTTTCAGGTTTAAGGAAAAGCCTTACGGAAGCAGTGGTGCTTCCTCTGGATTGACGTCAAGTTTAGCATTTACCCCCGTGCAGGTTGGTATTACTTCTTACCTCTCCATGAACCCTCTGTGAGATGTACAAGTTTCTTGACCATGAAGCATATTTTAGAAGCCCAAATTGATCATACATCATGATAGTGTTCCTTGACATGCTTACTTTCATCGTCTCCCATTAAGTTCTATTTTCGAAGATGGTATAACGGTTTGTAAGTTAGCCAGAGTGTAAGAGAGATAGAAACATGAAGTGGATCCCCATATCATTTATAGCTGCCTTAAAATTCCTCAGGGGATCTCTCTATCTGGTTGAATTAGAGGGATGGGGTTCCTCTCCATTTGGTTTGAACTAGACAGAGGTCAGTTCATGGTGCAGACTTATTCCAACAAATCTAAGGTGGTAAAAGCTCTACTAATTGAAAATCTCGTCCTACTAAAACACTTTGTTTTAATGCCTGCACCTGGAAGAAGAAAATTGAAAATGTTGCACACTACTCAGTGGACATCCTCATGCGAGCTCTAAACCCTTGAAAATGGTACTAATGGATAAGAACCTAAAAGCTTGGGTGTCTCGCCTCTCTCTCCCTCTCTCTCTCTCTAACCAATATTGACTTCACCATCTATCACTCGCTACTTGTTTTTATCTTGGTGTTTACACCATCAATGATTGTCCACCTTTGATAACCAAACCCATAGTAATGGATCAGGAGCAACCTAAAAGCTTGGACGCTCTGGCTCTCTCCTGCCCTTCCCTCCCCCCTCTGGCTCTCTTCCTCTCTTCCTCACCTCCCCCCAACCCCCTGCTCTCTCTCTCTCTCTCTCTCTCTCTCTCTCACACACACACACACACACCAGTATGGCTACTCTCTTCTGCCCCCGGTATGATTTATTGGTGACCTTATGGCATGAGGAGATCCAGTGCTCCAACCTTTCTCTTCATCGTCAACCTTCCCAGTACTTGCAATTCTCGTTTCATTACCTTGGCAATTAAATCCTCGTTTATTTGCTTATACCACAATTTAGACAGGTGAGGAAGAGGTAGGTGATGATTATGTGAAGATCGCTATCTTTTTCTTTTGTTGTTGTTATTGTCGCTGATTTCTATTCTTACAACATTTGTTACCTCTTTTTTATAAAATTTGTGGACATGGGTGATGGTGCTTAGTGCGCCTCCGATGACTACAGTCCAATCCAAGATAGAAATTTAGATGGGCCTCGGTTAGACTACGATTTCAGTTATAGAATTGTGCTTTATGAGAGGTGCAACTCTAAAAAAGAAAAGAGGTTGAATTCAGTTATGGTCATTATTGTAAGTTAGCCACAGGCTTCCGGAATGCAAGCTGTTTACTAAATGGCTAGGGAAGAGTAGTTTTCGGATGGGGTAGTTTGTCTTCTGATTAGGTTGTGGTACAGTGGTGCCTGGGCAAATTTTCTAGAAATTTATTTGTGAGCTAACAATTTAGATGTATATATGGTCCATTCCTTGGCGGATGCTCAAGCTCTCTTCTACTAAATCTGCCGCCTGATCTTTTGTTAATGATATCAATCCCCATTTTCTCTCTACAGGGGATAGAACTCTCAAATCCACAGGCTCATGCACACCAACTTGGCAGCGGAACTCAAAGCACGTACTTTTCCGAGACAGGAACATTTTCAAAGATCAAGCGGACATGAATGAATCTTCATCTGTTCATCCCTCCTTGCCAGTCTGAGTACATTGAATGATGCTACTTTGAGGGACCCTGAAAGTGTTCAACACATATCTGTATAAGGAACTCTTGCTGTAAGATCCTTTGACCCAGATCGCTTTTAAGCATTAGTCAGCATTAATTATGAATCTTGAATGGCACGGATTTTTTTTTTCCCGTTTGGCGAGATTGAGTGATGACAAGCAGGAGGTGGGCTTGGAAGCAGCCATTCCAGAAGCCATACATGAGTAAATAAGGCAAAGGGCGTTATTTGGCTCCTGCAAAGCGAATGAACGGGTGGTAATTGGTCTAGCTACAGTGACCACCAAACATGACCTCCAATCCCAAATTACTGTAGCTGAAAGTCATCCTTTTACAGTTGCATAATCTACTGTAGACTATTTTTGAATTCTATTAGTCAAACTTCTCATTGGATTTGCATTTACATAAAATCCAATTTCAGCTAGAATTAGATTCAAGCATGAATCGACATAATTAAGGGTGTTCAAACGAGTACCAGACCGGATATCTGAGTATACCCGGCCCGGAATCCGGGTTTTAAATCCGGACTGGATTCCGGCTCAAGTATTTCCGGTTATGAATCTGGGCTGAAACCCGGCGTAATTCGGGTACCTGGTTTTTTTTTAATTTTTAATTTTTAAGTCTGTTTTAGAAGCATATTTTTTTAAATAAAAACATGTATTTATATGAAAATGTTGAAAAACATAATTCTCTGATATTTATTTGAAAAATTAAAAAAAGTGTGGAAAATCATACTTTTGTATGAAAGACTATATTATATAAAAGGTTTTTCTAATTCACTAAAAAGCATAATACCAACATTTCCAAAATGTTAAAAATATATATAAATGAAAAACTAAAATACATGTAATCCATTACATATTTCATTATTTTGTTATTTACACATCACATTACAATACAAAACTACAAGATTTGAATTACAAAATAATTTCAGCAAGTATCAACTTCAAGTAGCAACTTCAAGATTTGAATAGCATTCCTCCCCCATGAGTTGGTCTTATAGCTGTGGGTCCAAAGGGCCTTGCGTTGGAGAGGTTCCCCAATTAAAAAAAAAAAAAAAAAAAGTTGGTTTTATAGCTGAAACAATGGACAGGAAAAATGATAACTTGAACAATGGAGAAAGAAAAAAAACAAAGACAATCCTAGCCACGCCATTTGTTTCATATATATATAAAAATGTATATGAGATGCAATCAGAAAATGGTGTCTCAACAAAAATATCTACAACAAAATATGAGATTCTAAATCTCCAAACAAAATATCTCAAGATGGATTCACATTGCACAAACTGGTTTTGCAGAAAATACTAATTTCTTATATATATATATATATATATATGAGGCCTTTATGTATCAAAATTACCATTCAAACTCATCATCATGATATGATGTGTTGTTTAACTTCGTTAGAAGAGAGAGAGCAAAAATGGAATCATTTCACAATCTAATAAAGCAAAATATATATATATATATCATTGTACAGTCAGTAGAAGGTATGAAGCAACATATTTTGACCACCAAGAAATGAAAAGCTAACTAGCTGTCAAACATGCAGCAAGTCACATACTTGGCATGATAATTATGGTTTAGTTGTCTGTTTTGTTCTTAATTTTCTTTTAATTAATCTTTTTTATTAGAACAAACCCAGACCACCAACATTAGACATTGACAAAGATGTCAACCCATCTTGCCCATTAGCTCACCAAAGTAAACCATTTATATATAAAAAGGCCATCCATACTCTAATGCTATCAGCAGTCTAAGCTAAACAAACCCATTTAATTGTGATCGATTTCCAACAAACAAAGAAGAAAAAACAGTTTGCCGAGAAGGGTTGCACTGACCCCATCAGGTGCTACGGTTGATGTGATGATGTGATTGTAAATTATTATGTTGGATTTCTTGCTTGTAACTTCTAGTTTGTCAGTTATTGATACTATGCTTTATGCATAGAGTTATTCTATTTTCAAGCCAAATATATAATAAATTAATCGCTTATCGTGGGCCTTGTTATATTCATAAAAATATTACAATATCATTACTTTTTACATAAGATGATGTTGTGTGCTTCCACAGCAGCAATGTGCTTAATGTGTCAATTAAATAGATTTACAAACAGATTTATCCTTCTGTGTATTTTATAAATGAAAAACTCATTCCCTGACCCCACTAGGCAATTCAATGAATCTTTAGGTAGTTAATACTAATAATGTAATGTAAATTCATATTCCTAGTTTTCCAGCCCGTTTAGCTTCAATGTTGGCAATGTTTTATGTTTCTATAAGTTTTTCTTAGCAACCAAACAAACCAAGGGCTGCATAGAAGTGTTTCTTAAAACCGTGTAGTACATTATCTCTCTCAATTTTTCTCAATAACCAAATAAAAGTCTCAAAATAGCGGGACTTGAGACCAAATTTACCTTACATATTCCTAAAGGGAAACCCAAATTTACCTCCTCAGTCAGTACATGGACAAGCCTAGACAGCCTTATTTGGCATAAGCTTATCATATTTTATAGTACATTAAAAATATTCCAGCTCATGGTCTTTTCTTTGACAGAATCTACCAAACTAACAGCATATACTTTATACCACCAAACAAATAACAGCATCACGTTGTCCCACTTCAACAATCAACCGGGTAAAGTAAGTATATCGTAGGCACGAAAGTTAATAGAAGCCCAGATACTATATATTATGAAATAACGAAACCCTTGTGATAGAACTTCTAAACAGAAATCAGATGAATGATAGAACTTCTAAATAGAACAGGGCACTCTTGTACATGGGCATAAAACACAAAGAAATGAAAACAAAATAGACCCAAATCAACAAAGTAAAAAAAGGAAAAAAAACCCTAAAAAAACTGTTGCAGATCTAAACTTGAATAGATGCTAACACAGATCTGACCCTAAAAAATCCATAAAAAAGGATACAACATATCTGAACTAACTTTCACGAAATGAACATCTCGAGCAAGAGAAATCACTAACGGCATACACGCTCATATATTCAAAAAAATTGACAACAACAAACAACAAAGATATCAAACAAAAAACAAAATCACTAAGGGCATGATCTACACGAACCTCGTTTTTAAAGGGAAGAGACCGAGAAACCCACAAGCATGAGATCCATTGACCAAGAAATCGAGAAGGAGATGGAGCGATGGAGAGTGATGATGAAGATGACGACATGAGCGATGAAGATTCCGATAGCAAAGGAAGCTAGGGTTTTGGAGAGAGAGAGAGAGAGAGAGAGAGAGAGAGAGAGAGAGAGAGAGAGGACCGGCGTGAGAAATGAGAGGGAGAGTAGGGTTTTGCCGTCACTTTTGATGGTTATTTTCAAAAAACGCAGGTACCGGGTTTAAAACCCAGAATCGGGTTTTAAAACCGGATACCTAACCCTGATTTATACGGATTTAAAAATGCGGATTTCGGCTTGGATTAAATTCAGGCCGAAACCCATAATTGGGAACCCGGTTATCTGGGTTCCGGTTCGGGCCGGATAAAATCCAGCCCGGATGAACAGTTCTAGCATAACATATCCATTTGAAAGTAATTTACTTTTTAAAAAAACATATCCATTTGAAAGTAATTTACTTTTTAAAAAAACATATCCATTTGAAAGTAATTTACTTATCCATTTGTAAGTAATTTCATTGGGGGTTATATATTATAACGAACTCTAGCCGTCAAAATAAATCGGAGGGTACTCTTTTTTTGTTTTTTAATAATTTTTAGTAAATTTATTATTCATGTTATTCATTAAATGAGATATACACTAAAATTTAAGTTGAAATTGGGCGAGATAAACCAATTAAGCGACACGAGACACAAATTCAACACATTCAATTTCCCAAACTATATATTCATGAAAATGTTAGATATTTGGCATGAACTGTATTAATGGCAGGCACTATATATAAATGGTAAGTAATAAATGACATCTGATGGCTTGTTAAATCTGTCTTTAAAATACAGAAACTATCAAAGTAGTATATGAATGAGTTATAAGGTCATTTTTATAAGAATAACAATGTTCATGAAGAGTAAAAATATAATGAGTCGTGTTTGTGTGAGGAATGTGTTTGTAAAAGGGGCTACTTATACAACTAAGAAAAGAAACAAGAAAATGAAATTTATATAATGATGTTGAGTGTATTAATGAAGAGTGTTTTGGATCTTTTCTTTAATTTTTTTTAACGGAATAATTTTTTGAAAGCTTGTAAAATTAAAAGAAGTGAGTAAAGAAATAAATGCTAGAAAAATGAGTGCAAGAAAACTAAAAATATTTGAGATTTTAAAATGGGATTCTAAGAAACAATTTATCAAACACCAAGGCTTTAGATTTTATCCATTTATGAATTAGAATTGAACATTCCTTACATTCATTTTTACTCAATCATTTACTCATTCAAAGAGATAATGACTGGAAATTAGGACAATTCAAGTCCGGTTTATAATTTATCTAAAATTTCCTACCGAGTTGCAAAACCAGTTTGGTCAATGTAAGATAAAAGAAATCTATGGGATCTAATGTCACAATCAAGCATTAATTATATTTTACATCAACAATAAATCAAGATAAGAAGCACTCCAATCGTTCATAAATATAACTTGTTTCACAAATCAATAGAGTATGAAAAAGAAATCAATAGATAAAATGTAAGAGAAATCAACTCTAATTCAAATCTAGACTACTCCCCAAAACTTAGGTTTAGAAATTTAAGCTCATGTCTCAAAGTGAATGTCTTCTCTAAATATTTATGAGTCTATTAGAAACTGAAATAAAATAAACAAGAAATAAATAAACAAAAAAATAAACCGAAGAAGCTGCTGCCGAAAGCAAAGCTGCGGAAAATTAAAGAAATGCCGACTAGTATAAATCTGAAACCCAGCAAGAAGAAATAAATGTGCAGAATTGCCAATATTGACCGAAAGGTCTGGAGCGAAAACGTAAAGCACTTAAAAAAAAAAAAAAAACCCAGCAGCCGAAAAAGTAAAAGCACTCCCATGCCGTCCGAAAATCAGAAAAGAAACGAAAAAAAAGTTAAAATCTCAAAACGAGCCAGAGGCCGCCGCCCCAAGTTCTCCGTCTGAACAAAACTTAAAAGTAAAAATGAAAAACCGACCCCTCGTCTGCCAACCGAGTCCACTAAGAACTAAAAGCAAACTGGGAAAACCAATAAAAATGAAAACCAAGTCAGAGAGTCCCACGCCGACTCCAACCAAAAACTAAAAACAAGAAAGAAAAAAAAAAAAAAAGAATGCCGACTGAGAATCTACAAAAATTCCCAATAGCCCCCTCCTTTCCGTTTCGATCTGCTGCGCGTTGTTGAGGAGTGCGTTCCCAGCTCGTGCTCCTGCTCTGCGTGGTTTCCTCTGCTGTCCGTGAGGTCCTGCTGCAGGTTCGTGCGTGGGTCTGCATCTTGAGGCCACGATCTCGTCCTGCAGCTTGCGTCCCGCCCGCGTGTCATTAATTCTGATGTAATACAGCTGTATTATAAATGAGTAAAATACGAATTATTAATTCTGATATATAACAGTTATAATATAAATCTTTTTAATATAAAAATATAAAAATTTATTAATTTATTCAAGTGTTATAATCTAATTCATAATTAATTACTTAATTCATTTTAGTTAAACAATTTAATCACTTTAATAATTTAATTACGTAATTTTGACACCTCATCAACGTTTTAAAGCTTTTACCTTATTTGAAACAAGGAGAATTAAAGGACTATACTAGAAAATAAAGTAATTAATATCTTGTTAGGGAATATCTTATATTCCTTAAATGTCGTCATGGTGTATAATTTTAATTTAGTGTGGTTTTAAATTACAAGATATAATAAATGTCATTAAAAATTACATAACATCTCGTAATAAAATAAAAAAAACTACTTAATATATCTCGAAACTACTTATAGGAAAATGCTATACTTACGAACGAAAAAGGTAGAATCTCTCTAATTATACATGCATTAAATCCTGTTTCAAGGGTTTAACTATTTCCCTCTGTCAACTCCAACTCTCCCTGCTTTAAAGAGCTCCACCAGAGGTTCATTAATTTCCCACCTGTTGGCGCTAAGTTACTATTGCCCTAACCTGGCCTATATCTATATATATATATATATATGCATACGGTCACACACACAACAGACACACGGATCAGCTTAGAAAAAAAAAAAAAAAAAAACAGACACACTGATCAGAGCTATTGTTTACCATGGCTAGTCGGAGGATGTGTTCTGTTCTCTCTCGCTCTTTAACTTCTTCTACTTCTTCTGCTGCCTTGTTTTCTAGAGGTAATATTGGTACTTACTGGCCTCTCGACTTGTTTGTTTGTTTTTTCTTTCCTCTTTTGTCTGGATTTGTTTTGGTTGTTATGTGGGTTGTGATGCTCAACGTTTCGTTCATGTTGATTGATCTCTCATAGGGAAGTCTTCTTTTTATCAGAAGTACTGACAAAACACTACACGTCGGCATAGTTGGAAAGACCTGTTGATCTTTTCGTAAGAAATTTTCATGCATGGCGACTGACCTGCTGATGACCCGAGAAGTACTGAACTATATATTTTTTGTGTTTGGATGGAGAAACTGTATATAGGTGAAGTCTTCGTGACCAATGAGAACTATGTTTCAAACATCCAAGAAGTTACATATTTGTATATCATATTCATTTCCTTCTCGCATTTGCTACCTGTCGATACGGCCAACTACTTCCATTAGTATGATCTGTTGGTATAATTTTCTAATCTTCACTGGATAATGATAATGGCATACTATGTGAAATTATGCATAGCATGAAAACTGGAAAACTGGAAAGCAGAGGAAGGAAATGAATTGAGCTTTTCATTATCGAAAAAATGAATATCTGAGTTGAGTCTTCAGACTCTATACAATGAGCTATTTATACAATTGAGACTATTTACAAGTTGCCATCTGGACCACTTATTTACAGTGATGAAAATAACTAATTTAATTGCTAACTGCCGTGTATTATGAAGCCCTCTGTTTGGCTTCTAAAGCTTTTAATTCCAATTCCTCTACATGGTTTTGTATATTCCAACAGCCCCCCTCAAGATGAGAATGGATATTGATCATTCCCATCTTGCGAATAAGATGATGAAAGTTTAGTGATGATAGTGCGAGTTTTAGCTTTAGTTTTCATGAGATATAGCCAAGTAAATCTGCTATAATCATCTACAATAGTTAGAAAATAGCTGAAACCTGAATATGAAATAGTAGAGAAAGGACCCCAAATGTCACAATGGACCAATTGAAATGCTTTATTTGAATGATTATTTGATACAGAGAATGGAAGCCTCTTCTGTTTGGCTAGAGGACAGATTTGGCATACATGATTTTCAGAAGAAGTTACATTGGAATTTATTTGAGTAATGAATTGTAATCTAGCAGATGGAATGTGTCCTAATCGAAGATGCCAAGTATTAGCATTGGGAGTACATTTATTTGCTAAAGAAGTAGAAGATGCACAAACTGAATCAGGTTGTATATTTCTTGATTGAACAGCAGGAAATTGTAGGTGGTATAAGCCAGATTTTGGCAAGACCAATCATTCTCCAGCTGATGAGATTCTGCAAGATCCAAGTGGATTTAAAGAAAAACAAACCAATGGAGTTATCTTTGGTCAGTTCGGAAGCAGATATAAGATTGACATTAAAGGAAGGTATGTAAAGAACATCATGTAGGATTAAGTCAGAGGATAAATGGACATTTCCAGTAAATGAAATGGGAACAGATTGTCCATTTGGTAAATGGATGAAAGAGGTTTTTGTTGGTAATTGAATTGAGCTGAAGAAATGAGGAGAACAGATCATATGATCTGTTTCTCCTGTATCTAAAATCCAAGGAGAATTATTCTTGAAAGAAGAAACAGCAGTGTGACAGAATTTCATACCTGAAGTGGAAGCAATGTCTGCTGTAGGATTAGAGGTTATATTTGTATTGGACAACCTATTAGCAAGTGTCAGCAGGTTTTGAATTTGCTCTTGAGAAAATATGTTTGGGATATTTGAATTACTCTCCAAAGAAGAAGCAACATTTGCAACAGGTAATCTGGTATACGAATTTCCAGATTGAGTGGGGGATTTCTCTTTCCCCTTGGACCCTTCCATCCAGGTGGATAACCAATCAACTGAAAGCATTTATCGACAAGGTGTCCAGTATATCCACAATGGGAGCAAATGACATCAGATTTTGGTTTATTCTGTATGATCCTAGTCCCATTTTGTTTCTGATTTTGTGCAGCAAGCATGGCATGTGAGTCCATAGAAATGCCAACAGCATTTGTTAAGGATCTCTGGCTTTCTTCTTGCAGCAACAAAGAAAACACTTTGCTCATAGAAGGCAATGGTGATTGAAGCAACAACTGACTTCGTATCATAGAGAAAGAGTCATGCAATCCGATTAAAATTTCATCACATAATCGGATTGTTGCCTATCTGTGAGATTCTTGAGAATGTTGCAGGTACATTTTTCCAAGATTCCTCATCTACAACTTGGAATAGGTCTATAACTGATGTATTCATCCCAGAGGGTCTTGAATTCACTAAAATACTCAGTTATAGATTTCGATCCTTGAGAAATTGAACTAAGAGATTTTTCTAAAGTGAAAACCCTTGGGCCATCACTATGAAGGTACCTTGTTTGATTTCTTCCCAAACATCATATGCAGTGGTGAAACACAGCAGACTACCACAAATTTCTTTAGCTATCGAGTTCATTAGCCAAGATAGAACAAGGTTGTTTGCTCGCAGCCATGCAGTTCGAAGCAGAGGATTATCAAGATTGGATGGAACTAGACTTCCATCAATGAATGCGATCTTGTTCTTTACTGTGAGAGCAATGGAGATAGTTCGACTCCATGCAGTGTAGTTTTCTCCAGTAAAGATCTCAAAGACCAATAGTGCACCAGGATTATCAGAGGGATGGAGGGTAGTAATAGCTAGATGAATCGTCAGAAGGATTAACCCTAGAATTCACCATAGAAGCAGAATTTTCAGAATCCGTCATAGAGACAAGAAGGAAAATTCAAGAACGATGAATGATGAAAATTTGCAGCGGAGTTGTATTAGTCGATGATACCATGTGAAATTATGCATAGCATGAAAACTGGAAAATTGGAAAGTAGAGGAAGGAAATGAATTGAGCTTTTCATTATCGAAAAAATGAATATCTGAGTTGAGTCTTCAGACTCTATACAATGAGCTATTTATACAATTGAGACTATTTACAAGTTGCCATCTGGACCACTTATTTACAGAGATGAAAATAACTAATTTAACTGCTAACTGCCGTGTATTATGAAGCCCTCTGTTTGACTTCTAAAGCTTTTAAGTCCAATTCCTCTACATGGTTTTGTATATTCCAACATACCATGCCTGTTTGATTTGTAGTATGTAGGTAAAATATTTCTTTCTTCATTGGTTAAATATTACTTTCTTCAGGTAGGAATATTGCTAGCCCAAGCAGAGGAATCTCGAAATATAGCACTGCTGTTGCAATCGAGAATCCAGTCAATCCACCCTTTGAAGTAAAGCATACTCAGCTTTTGATTAATGGACAATTTGTTGATGCTGCATCAGGTGGGATTTCCCAGCATCCATACACATCTTTACTAGATATGTGCTACTTATTTGCAACCTCAAACTTTTATGAAATGAAGAATCCTACGACACATTTTTTTAATTTTTATTTTTGTTTGACATGTATTGAATCTTATGCTGTGGCTTCCTTCGGGCCCAGGAAAAATTTTCCCAACATTGGATCCCAGGACAGGGGATGTGATTGCTCATGTTGCAGAAGGTGATGCTGAAGATATAAATCGAGCAGTTGCTGCTGCTCGTAAGGCTTTTGATGAAGGACCATGGCCAAAGATGACTGCATATGTAAATATTCTTTATTGTGCTTCTAATTTTTCATCTGCAATTCGATGTCTCCGAGCCTGTGCAATTGATTTCTTTATTTGTATCTCTAGGAAAGACAAAGGATAGTCTTGCGCTTTGCTGATTTGATTGAAAAGCACAATGATGAACTTGCAGCACTTGAGACTTGGGACAATGGGAAACCATATGAACAGTCTGCTAAACTCGAAGTTCCAATGTTAACACGTCTAATGCGATACTATGCTGGTATGTAAATCCAAAGAATATAGTTCATACTTTGCTATATGAATAATATATTTTGAGTGTGCTCTGCATTTTATCAATATTTCTGAGATTTATAAGATTTCTATGTCAAAACTTTCAGGTTGGGCGGATAAGATTCATGGTCTCACAGTTCCAGCTGATGGACCATACCATGTGCAAACCTTGCACGAACCTATTGGTGTTGTGGGTCAAGTTACTCCATGGAATTTTCCTCTTCTCATGTTTGCTTGGAAGGTCGGGCCAGCATTAGCATGTGGCAACACAATTGTTCTGAAAACAGCAGAGCAGACACCGTTATCTGCACTCTTTGCAGCAAATCTATTGCATGAGGTAGATAATGAACGGAACTTTTATTCTCTTCTATTTCATATTAGGGTTTTGATGTTTGATATATTGTGATTCGAAGGCAGTTTCATTGACCAAATCTCTGAATAACATCTGGGAAACATCTCATTAATGTTTTATCGATACCATATGCAAGATTCTACCTCCTATTTTCAAAATAAAGTGTCATTCTTTGGCTGACAAAAGTAAAATTTGTTCCTTCTAATATAAAATAATGCTCAAGGTGATAAATTCTTTTACATGATTGTGAGCGCTTGAATGCATGGAGAATTCTTTGAAGTGACCTTTTGTGAGAACTGGACCCGAAGCTTCTTGATTGGAGATACAAAGCCTCCAGCATCTCGTAATTATTTGAACTGATTGTAAAGCTGTCTGATGCCATGGTTGAAACTTTGGACAAGATAAAATGCCCAAATTGCATACAGGTCTCTTTATATTTTGTTCTGATTGTTGATCTTTGTGACAGGCTGGACTTCCTCCTGGCGTTCTAAATGTTATTTCTGGTTTTGGTCCAACTGCTGGTGCAGCTCTTGCTAGTCATATGGATGTGGATAAGGTGATTTAAGATCTTTGTAACTGCATTTTTATCAGATCAACTATGGCATTTCTGTGGTACTCCTTAGAAATCTGCAATGATAAGCGGGGATAAAAAAAGTCTAGCACACATTCTCACGTTGTACTGATCCTTGCTTACATGCCCTCTCAATGCCTAGTAATTTCTATGCAGTTTGCTTTCACTGGATCGACAAAAACAGGACAAGTTGTTCATGAATTGGCATCAAGAAGCAATCTTAAGCCAGTAACTATGGAACTTGGAGGGAAATCCCCATTTATAGTATGTGAGGATGCTGATATAGATAAGGCAGTTGAGCTAGCGCACTCTGCCTTGTTCTTTAATCAGGTTTGTTAAAGAAACTGTTCTGATATAAATGATGGGTTCAAAGGAAATTACATGTTGCTTTTATTGATCATGATGTTGTGCAAAATGCAGGGACAATGCTGCTGTGCTGGCTCTCGTACATTTGTGCATGAGCGTGTATATGATGAGTTTGTAGAGAAATCAAAGGCACGTGCTTTGAAACGTGCTGTTGGTGACCCATTCCTTAAAGGGATTGAACAAGGTCCTCAGGTGAGTTAGCAATGCTCATCATATGTACTCGCTGACATTTATAAAAATCCACCAATCATATCAGCCAATGTGACTGAAGATGATAGAATCTAAAAGAAATAGTTACATTGCTCTCTTAAAAAGTAGGTTGCGTGTTAGGTACTACAAGTATTAGTTGGCTGTCTGTTGTTAGTGATATAGAATGTTGCTTTTTCAAATAAACCAGGTTAGCAATGCGCAATTTGAGAAGATCCAAGAGTACATAAAATCTGGTATCGAAAGTGGAGCTACCCTTGAGGCTGGGGGAGAGAGACTTGGCAATAAGGGCTACTACATTAAGCCAACAGTGTTCTCAAATGTTAAGGTGTAACTTTTGGTTATAACATCATGCATCTTTCCACTGAGATTGAGATATGGATACAATGAAACTAACAGTAATTTGCATCAGGATGACATGTTGATTGCAAAGGATGAGATATTTGGCCCAGTTCAATCCATCTTTAAATACAAGTGAGAAACCCCGACAATTTCCAAACACATCATGGTCTCCCTGAACGTCATTAGGAGCACTAATGTTTTTGGCTGATTTCAGGGACCTTGACGAGGTGATAAGAAGAGCAAACGCCACTCTTTTCGGGCTTGCTGCTGGGGTCTTCACAGAGAACTTGGACACTGCTAACACTTTGACTCGAGCATTAAGAGTTGGGACCGTGTGGGTGAACTGCTATAACATATTTGATGCTGCAATTCCAGTGGGTGGGTACAAGATGAGTGGCCATGGCAGAGAAAAAGGAATATACAGTTTGGAAAACTACTTGCAAGTGAAGGCTGTTGTCACTCCTTTGAAGAACCCAGCATGGCTCTAATTATGTTCAACATGCTTCTCTCCAATTTATGTCGTTTGTGAAAAAATAATAAATAATACCACCTCCAATTTCTAGGCTCTAGGGTATGATTGCATGAAGTTGATGATGATGATGATGATAAAATCCATGTTTTTTAATCAACTGAAATCTGGGAATTTGTGGGTGTGTTTGAATTAATGATCAACAGTCTATATTTACATCAAATTCACTCTTTCCTCATTTTTTGTTTTAGTTTACTGAACTTAAATGATCCACCCAATAGCATGCCTGTACAGACTTTCACCGTTTCAGTCTGATCCAACTGTGGCCTCGGGATTAGATCTTAATGAGTTTTGCTACTCGTAAGCTTGGTATATCAGATGTATGCGACGGACTATAGTTATAAAAAGAATTAAAACCAATATTTTGTTGGCCATAGTGAGACCTACTTCAATTGTATATTTAAGTTAGTCAAAAAATAGGGTTGCAAACTTTATTGCCTTTGTTAAAAAAGTCTAGGCTGATTAATGAATCCCACTCCAGCCTGGATTTGCACCCCATCCTATCTGCAGCAAACCATATGATGCCAATACTAGAGGTAAATGAAGATGAAGATAAAAAATTCTAGCCAATGGACCCCACTAGAAAGTTCTCCATCAAATCAGCCTCCAAGCACAACATAAAATGCCCTTTCAACCAAATATTATGGAGAGAAAGCACATGCCATGAATCATATCAAAACTCTCTCATTTGAGTATCATAAACTGAATGTCAAACTATTTGCCGCTATAATAATAGACACCATTTCGGCTAAAAGAAACAAAAAATGCAGAGGAAATCACCAACACCCAAGTACTGCAACTTTCCGAGTGGCAGATTGTCTAGAGAAAACACTCAAGCTTTTAGAGCTGCATTCCACCAAAAACACCCTCACACACAGGCTAGCCACCTATGCTAGACCATCTAAAGATAAACTACAATGAGGAAATAAGAAATGACTATTCCATCATTACAGCCTTATGCCATGACTCCAAAGGAAGTGTAAAATAACAAAATGAAAAGATTGAAAGTGTTTGGCTTGGATACCGAACAGTTTGTCATTCACATTGATTTATACTCTAACTTTACAACTGAAGGGAATCTCTTACGGAGTGCAACACGCACATGCAAATAGAAATAAGGAAAGTTACAATATAACAATATTTGAAATAATGTGCTGTACAAAATCGTAACAGCCTAAAGACTTGGTCAGGCATCAGATCAATACTAGATACTCAAACACGCCCCCCTCCCCCCCCCCCCCCCCCCCCCCCCCCCCCCCCATTGATGGGGAAGAGTCACCATCAATTTGGAACGTAGATAGTTGAAACGGATGGCTGTTTGGCCCTTGGTAAAAACATCTACGACTTGATCCTGCGTAGAAATATACCGAACTTGTATGTCTTTGTTCACTACTTTTTCTCTGATAAAATGATAATACACCTCAACATGCTTAGTCCTAGCATGAAACACAAGATTTAAAGTCAAAGCAATGGCTCCTATGTTATCACACCAAAGGATTGGTGGAGAAGATAAAGAAATATGTATTTCTTGTAATAGCATCTGGATCCAATATAATTCTGTAGTAGCCAAAGCCATAGATCTGTACTCAAGTTCGAGACTACACCTTGTTTCCTGGCACTCTAAAATATGAGATTTTGGCCAAGAAATACACCATATCCGCCTGTAGATTTTCTATCATCTGGGGACCCTGCCCAATTTGAATCACTAAAGGCATTTAAAGAAATGGATGAAGGAGTATACAATAATCCATAATCAATACTTCCTTTGAGATACCGAAGTACCCGCTTCACTGCACACCAATGTGGCTCACGAGGGCTCTACATAAATTGACATAATTGAGTAATAGCATAACTTATGTCAGGACGTGAGATGGTATAATATTGAAGTGTACCCACAATTTGTCTGTACTCGGTAGCATCCTATAAAAGGTCTCCTTCTATAGCTGAGAGTTAGGATCCTGAAGTGGTTGGTGAGGAGAGAGGTTTGGCATCGAGCATTTTAGTCGTGTCAAGCAAGTCTGAAATATAGGTGGACTAGAGCAAATGAAGTCTTGTATGGTCTCGTGATGCTTGTATCCCTAAAAAATAGCTGATAGGGCCGAGATCTTTTACATGAACTTTGGACTTCAATTGTTTAATAAAATCATTGATAGCCAAAGTATTTGAACTTGTCACTATCATGTCATCAACATAAATTAGGAAAAAGATTTTATGCTCAGTAGGAGTCAATGTAAACAGGGAATAATCAAGTTTAGACTAAAAAAGCCAAGTTCAATGAGTTGTTGGGAAAGATGTAGAAATCATGCCCGTGGTGCTTGTTTAAGGCCATATAAAGACTTGTGCAATCTGCAAACACAATTTGGATTAGATTCATCAATAAATCCTCTAGGTTGCTCCATATACACTTCGTCATCAAGAATACCATGGAGGAAAGAATTTGACACATCCAATTAGCGGATTGGCCAATTAAAGGTTACTGCTAGTGATAAAACCAACCAGATGGTAGTTGGTTTTATAATTGGTGAGAACGTCTCATGATAACCAACCCCACTCATTTGGTCAAACCCTTTAGCATCAAGTCTTGCTTTGAATCTCTCCACACCGCCATCTTGTTTTCTTTTAACTTTGTAGACCCATTTATTTTGAACGACAAGCTTATTGTGAGGTCTGGGACATAAAGACCATGTACCATTTTTCATCAGAGTGTAGAATTCCTAGCCACACCACTCTGGACAAGACATTGCTCGTTTAAAGCAAGTAGGTTCCTATTAATTTAAAACATTGAAAAGAACATACAAAGGATGTCTAATGGAATAATAAACCTTATAGTCGGGAAAATTTTTGGGTTTATTATGACCTATCTTGGACCGAGTCATAATGGTAGTGGCAAAGGGTTGGCTCATGTGCTTTTGATGGTCACGATTTGTCTAAGTTGGTTTGTCAGATTATATTTGAATGTGATCAATCTATGGGTTTTGTGAAGAATTTTCTATTTGTAATGGAGAAGAAGTAATCGGCAATTCTAAATTTGAATTTTGAGTAGCTGAATCTAATGGATGATGTGCTGGAGAATTGTCAGGAGCTTGTGGTGAATTTTCATTTGAATTGGAGTCATTCTCAATGCTATGAATGTTGGAGTCATCCAATTCTAATGGGAGAGACTGACTTTGGCGTGGTAAGTGTGGTATAAGATTATTATACAGCAATATATTTGATATAACTAGAAATGAGCTTACCTGTGAAGAATTGTTTGGCACTGCACTTGTGACATCCCTAATTTTCTTGTGTTTTTAATTAGTTATTTTTTTAATTATTTTATTGGTTCCTTTATTTTAAATTTATTATTATTATTATTATTGTATTATTTTATCGTTTTTACAGTTTAAGTTGTGTAATTTATTTTAAGGTGCTTTTCTTGTTATTAATTACTGTTTATTATTCATTGGCTCTTAAATTCAAATATTTTATTGTTGGATTTTATTATTTTATTGTACTTAGTTGCTGTGTTTTTAAGTTAAATAATTGTTTTAATCCTCTCCATTGGATCAGTTTTGAGACCCCATGATGAAGGACCTGGATCTAATTGCCTTCCATTTTTCTTTTTTTCCCTTTTATTTTCTTTTTCTTCCCTTTTTCCCTCTCTCTCTTCCCTCCCCTAGCTCGTGCGAAACCCCCTCCCTCTCTCAACCTGTGTAACTCCCTCAGCCCAGCGGTGCTGCTGTGCAGCCACCTACCCATGTCGACCACCACCACTGGCTTCCCCTCAGGCCAGTGATATCCCACTAAACCCAGCCACCGTCCAGCCCATGGAAACTCTCTCTCTCTCTCTCTCTCTCTCTCTCTCTCTCCATCACAAGGAAACCCATAGATTTCTCTTCCACCGCTGCCACACTACACCTTTTCACCACCGCCACCATCAGCTCCCCCTCTCATCGGCGAGTTGCCTCTAGCCTTCCCATGCCCAACTGTGCCACCACCTTCCCACTCTCTCTCTCTCTCTCTCTCTCTCTCTCTCTCTCTCTCGCACAACCTAAATTCACTGCTAGGCCCATAGTGGACCGCCTCCTTAAGCCACCACCGAGCTCCACGAACCCCAGCACCTTCTCCCTCCCTCACGGCAGCCCCTTCCCGCTCCATCATGCACAACCCAAAATGGGTTCTTCTTCTCACACGGCCTTAGCGTCACCGTGAGCTAGCCTGTTGCCACACTAGACCACCCATGACCCCCTTAGCTCCTCCTTGACCTCCCTGTAGCTCCCCCTCAATTTTTCCTGTCTTGAGATGCATGGTTAGCCCTTGAAAAAGCATTGTCTGCCGTTGCTCTGCCACTTTGGGTGCCATCCTTAGTCTTGCGCACCCTTGATCTTCTAGAGTTGCCTTTCCAATATTGTAAGTAATTTTTCAAAGAATTTAATGAGATTTAAATACATTTTTACGCTAATATATTTTTCTGCATTCTGTTTGGTTGTGTTGGGCCTTTGGTCCGAGGAGTGTGGATTTTTGAGTCGGGTTGGAGGATGGGTATATTTGTGCAGTTTGGTGGTGATTGGGTTTTTTATTTGTTGTGTATTGTGTCACGACATTCATTATACTGTGCATGCATTTTCATGTGTTAAGAATGAAAATTGGGTTTTCATGTTGAGAATGGATTTTTGGTTGCATGCGTATCACGACCCTAAGTTGAGATGGGGCATTATCTCTATGGAGATCCTCTGGTCACTCGGGAGCCGATAAAATTGAATGACATCCCCTAGGTTGTTGCTGGGCGACAACAGGATCGGACACAGACGAGATGGTAACGCTCTTGTGCTGACTCTATGGCCTCTTTGCTGGCGGGGGCTAGAGGATGCTTGGTCAGGAATGCGCTTGGTGTCAAGCTGGGCATCACTCGTTATGAAGTCACATGTACGATCATTACTCATGGTGTGATGAAGAGAGCTAGGGTGTGCAGATGATCCCTAGCTGAAATCATGGTACATATGAGATAATTTGATATGTGGACCATTTTCTGAAAGAATGACAGATTTTGATTAAATGGATACAGGGACCATTTTCTGGGAAAATGGTGGATTTATGTTTGGGCGATTTTGCAAGAAAATCATAAAATGGTGGATGGTGTTTAATGGACATGTTTTGGGCCAAATGAAATTTTTGGCATGCGTTGGAAAAATGGTCATTTTTTGAAAAAATAATGGTTTTGGTCTCATGCATGTTTCAGCATGTGTATGCATATATGTTGGTAGTTTCAATATGTTTTTATCTTGTGGATTGTTTGGTTTGTTATTTATGGAGACTCATAATCTCACGTGGTAATCCTACCCTACAATTCTCTTTTATAAAATCGTTGATTTTAATGCAGAGGATGATGTTGAGCCTTAGGGATCAGCTCCGCCGGAGGAGTGACTTGTGGTCGCTCGTTGGCTATGGGATTTATTTCCCCTTCTGTCTATGGATTTTTTGGCTTTGTATTATATTTTGTTGGATAATTGTAAAACCTATTTAAGGATTTTTTACTTCGTGGTTCTGTTTTAAAATTCTGGTACTTAGTTGACTATGTTTTTATTTCTATTGCGATTATTACTGTACACTTATTACATGTTTACACACTAAACACTAGTCGATTGGGATGTGTGACCCGTGTTGTCATCATCCCGATGTCATGATTCCTGCCTTCTTATACGTGGGAGTTGGGGGTGCCACAACACTTTTTAGGGAAATTGAACTTTCGACCATATCCTTAATTGGAAATTGGTCTTTATAAAAAATTACATGCCTAGAAATATACACTCTACCAGTGTCAAAATCTAAGTAACGATATCCTCTTTGGTTTGTGGAATATCCTATAAATACACATCTTTGCTTCTAAAAGTTAACTTATGTGGTTGGTAAGGTTTTAAGAGCGGGTATGAAGAACAACCAAAGAAATGCAATTCTGAATAATTTGGTTCTTTGTTGTATAACACACTATAAGAAGACCTTTGTCCTAAGACTTTTGTTGGTAACCTATTTATTAAATGAACTACAGTTTGAAAAGCGTCCACCCAATACCTTTTTTCAAGTCCTGATTGAGCAAGCAAAGTTATTTCAGTTTCTTATATGTGATGATATTTCCGCTCAACAATTCCATTCTGTTGAGAGGTATGAGGACATGTTAATCTATGGAGGATCCCATGTTTAGATAGAAATTCTATAAATTGGTATGACAAAAATTCTCTATCATTATCTGCTTATAATTGCTTAATGGAACAAGAAAAATAATTCTCAACAAGAGATTTGAATTTTAGAAATATAGCAAATACATCAGACTTATGATCGAGGGGATACATCCAACTAAATCTGGAAAAATCATCAACAAGAAAGACACTTGTTTACAAACGGTATAGGTGAAGGCCAAACATCTGAATGAATTAAAGACAAAAGTACTGTAGATTGACGAGTTGACTCATAAAAAGGTAATTGTTTGGCCTTCCCTAATGGACAAGCAGAACAAAAATCTAACTTATTGACTAAATTGGACAAAGACAAAGACTTTGTACGAGCTAAAGACTTCGAAACAAATTTAGACGAGTGGCCTAGCCTAGAGTGCCAATTATTTGCAAAGGTAGTAACTCCTATGGTAACCGTTAAACACAGTAATTTATTTTGAAGACTCTTGTTTCCAGCAATAGGATATAACCCATTTTCAACCCGCCCATGGAGTAGTGTTTGCCCTGTCTGATTCTCCTTCACAGTGAAATTAGATCCAATTAGTATAAAATAGCAGTTGTTGTCTAAACAAAATCTATTTATGGATAACAAGTTGGTAGAAGCATGAGGACAATGAAGAATGTTTTTGAGGTTGAATTTGGTTTGCCCAATTTGTAAAGATGTTGATCTAGTGTTTTTAATTAATAAACCTAAACCATTACCTACAGTCATAGTGTCTTGGCCAATGAAGGGCTGCTGATGAGTGAGGTTCTCTGCTTTTGTTGTGATATGGGCATTGGCCCCACTGTCGGCATACCAAACTTGGTGTTCATAAGCAGCGTTAGATTCAACCATTATTGTTGCAAGCTTAGCAAGAGGATGTCGGCCTTGGTATGAAAAATCAAATCTGTGATAGCAGTCAAGAGCTGTATGACCTGCTTTTCCACAAATTTGACATATAGGCTGATTTCCTGAGGCATTTTGTCCCTGATTTGGCCTTGTTGCTTGTGTGTATTGCTATACACTAGAGGGACTTGCATGCCGACTGTTTGGTGTGGGTCGATTTGTGTGCATTGGAGGCTTCTTTTTCTGCAAGAGGTTAGTTTTCTGCTTACTGGCAACAAGTGCAAAGTGCATGGTATTGGAGGGCAAATACGAATACTGAGAATCAATCAATACTTCATAACTCAAGAGTTCAGCATGAAAGCCCTCAATGGTTAACTCTTTGTTGCTTGAAGTAAAGTTATAAGAAGTAATAAAGGAATTAAACTCATGTTGCAGATCACCAAGAATAAATGAAATTAAATCTTGGTCATCTATAGGTTTAGCTGTTGCAGCCAATTGATCAGCAAGAACCTTGGTGGATTGAAGATAGTCACTAATGGTGCGACTACCTTGCGAAAGTGTCTGCAGCTGGTGCTTGATATGAGCAATCCTTGACCATGATTGGCTGGAGAAGTGAGCCAACAAAGCGTTCCAAACTTTGTACGAGCTATCCAAGCCATACATAGTAGAGACCAATGTCTCATTGATAGAGGAAAGAATACAGCCAATAAGAGTTTGGTCTTTCCTGAACCAAATACCATAAGATGGGTTTGGTGTATTGTTAGGCAAATTCTTGTTGGATGTGGTTTTTGAGCCATCCACAAAACCCATCAAAGAATTGCTTCTTAGAAACGACAGAAACAATGTTTGTCATCCTAAGTAGTTGGATCCTTCAAGCTTGAAGGAGACAGGGGAGGAATTGTTACAAATGAAGACAAAATAGTGAGTCATGCATTGCATGCACCGGCCACTCCAAATTATATGCTTATTTAATGCACCGAATGCAAAAGGTGCGGCTGCACCTTCTCAACTTTCTTCTCAGCACCGAATGCACCAAATTCAAAAGGTGCGGCTGCACCTTCTCAATTGCTCCAGCTGATTGTCACCGACAACTCCCCATCCTTATTATAAATAGAAGTGTTGTGATGAGATGAGTAAGTAGTGCAGACAAGTGTAGAGGAAAAACAAGTGAGTGTGTGCTGCGTGTAGAGTGGTGCAAAGAAGTGAGAATAGAGTGGGTGAGCAGAGAGAGTTTACAGAGAGAGGTTTTTGTAGAAATTATTTTATAGTGAAGTCACAGCAGCTGTGGACGTAGGCAATTGCCGAACCACGTTAAATTTCGTCTCTCCTTTTATTTAGAATTATCTCTGTCTCCGACCAGTCCCAACAGAAATAGTGTGGGTTTAAGGATCCATTTGTGTCGTTGCTTTTAGGGTGAAGGGTAGAGGAGTTTGTGTTAGGTGAGGCCATTTGTGAAAGCGTAAACTTGGCTCTAATACCATGTAAAATAACAAAATGGAAAGATTAAAAGTGTTTGGCTTGGATACCGAACAATATGTCATTCACATTGATTTATACTATAACTTTACAACTAAAGGAAATCTCTTACGGAGTGCAACATACACATGTAGAAAGAAATAAGGAAAGTTACAACAGAACAATATTTGAAATAATGTGGTGTACAAAATCGTAATAGCCTAAAGACTTGGTCAAGTAGATCAGATCAATACCAAATACTCTAATAGAAAGAATTGTTCATAATTGGACAAAAAATACTTAACCACTGATCCAACAACCGGAGAAGCACTCGAGCACTCCTAGATGCCTCAAAAGCAAGAAAGCTTCATCTGAAAGGAGTTACCATCAAAGGCAATTTTGAAATTGTCCACAAGGCTCTAACCCATAAATATTCAATAGAGATCTAGCAAATTGCACCAATCATCAAAGCATATGCAACAATCATGCAAGAAAACACCAACTGGAAGAGTGCTTGTGCTTCCTTAGTGCATACTCAATTGTGCATGGCTGGGCAAAATGGGTTACATTTCTAAAGAGTAATACTAGATACAACTTTAAGGTAGTCTCGCATAAGCTATTTGAAAAAAATGGAACCTACTATGAATGTGTCTCACTTTCTTTCAATGGTATGCGAGAGACTTGCAAGTCTAATGTCTATTTTCCTTTTGAAAATGGGAAATGCTTATCCCACTAGGGAAAGCCACCGAGAAAGGCTACTATTATGGGTTTTATTTTTTTTACTTACTGATTAAGGAAGTGTTTTTTATGAGTTCGTGATTTTTTTTTCTTAAATGTTTAATGGGACTTTAAAATGCTTAAAAATACACACAAATAAAAAATACATTTTGAAAATATTGGGACCAACCCTCAGTAGCCCTAGCAGTCCCCTTGGGAAATAGTTGACTTCTAGTTTCCGTAGAGGAAAGGATCCCTGACAAATCCCTGTAATTGCCTATCTAATTTGCAACGTGTAATTGTCTTTGCCAATATTTGATTAATTACACCTTGCCTATCTAATATGTCAAAAGCAGTTCACCTGCACCATCCAACTCCTACTTAATACTTGTGTCATGGTGTTAGCAGTGTCTATATTCTCATCCTATGTCACGGGTGGTTGTTCAATGTTTTATAGATCTATTTTCAAGTGGAATGCCATGTACTGGATCGATTCGAATTTGAATATGGATTGACTTTAGAATATCGGTATTAGCTGCTTAAAAACTCATTGAATTCCCTAATAAGTCTGAGGTTTAAGCTATATTTAAACTCAATTTGAGGGAGCACATGAAGCTTTACACCGTCTAGGCTTCTTCTGTCAGATTTTTAGGGAATAGAGTACTACTATGATCACGACTAGATAGAGAAGCCGCATCTGGTTGCTCCCTCTTACCCTTTTTATTCAAAAAAAGAAAAAAAAATGTCACCCTGATTATCAGTTCCTGTTAGTTACATATACACTGCTAACACTTTGACATGAGCATTTGATTAATGGACATTAATGGACAATTTGTTGGTGTTGAGTTAGGTGAGATTTCCTATCACTTTTTTAGTTTACATGTATGGAATCTTCTCTCGTGGCTGCCTGGTTTCCTTTGGCCCCGGGGAAAAAACTTTGTCGACATTGGATCCCAGGACAGGGGATTCGATTGCTCGTGCTGCAGACGATGATGCTGAAGATATAAATCGAGCAGCTGCTGCTGCAATTCCCATGGGTGGGTACAAGATGAGTGAGCACGGCAAAGAAAAGAAATCTACCGTCTTGAAAATGGAAATTAAAATCTTAAAACTATTTTACAATTGTTTTATTATCCTACGGTAGACTGAGGAGCAGTTTGGATAGTGAGATGAGATTATATAATTTTAGCTCAAAGTTAAAAATTAAATAAAATATTGTTACAATATTATTTTTTAATATTATTATTATTTTGAGATTTAAAAAAGTTGAATTGTTTGTTATATTTTGTATAGAAATTTGAAATAAATTATAATGATGAGATGAAACATTTTTACTATCCAAACGGGCTTGAGTAGTTTTGTAATTTTAAAATTTATTTTTAATAGAGTAACATGGTTTCATTAATTGTTTAAAAATAAATTATAAAATATTAAAAAAATTATAAATGTACCGTTATTCCTTAAAACTTACAGCATACCTATCCCACATAGCTTTGCCTTGACTAATATGATTCAAATTGGGGATTACTTTTCTAAATTTCAAGATTTAGTTTGAACTTATTGGATTCTATAATATTGATATCTGTTGAACATAGGCATGTTATAATTCATGTAAAGGCATTAAGATTCGAGCAAGTTTTGAATATACACTGTTAAACACCAAATAATTGTGCTGTTAGTTTTGGATTTTGACAACTGATAATGTTCTCTTCCGAAATTCATGGATTGATTTATAGTTGCATATACCATCTGGGTGGTTTCATAGAATGTATCAAAATCCAAAATGGAGGTCTTGGTTTCGACCCCCCTCCCCCAATGTATCTTAGATGATGTCTCATATTGAAAATACCAACCACATTAAACATTACATAAAACAACAGGATTAGAAATCATTAATGGAACATATAAGTTTATTCGGAAAGAACTTTACATACTCGAGCACATCTGAATATATTTATCCAAATCTTATGGAAATCACATGAAGCGATAGAATGAGTGAAAGATGGAGTTAATTCATTACAAGAATTGTATTGATATGTACATATATATATATATTGCTCCACTAGTAGTACTGCTAGCTGCTTTTCTGTGAAGATAAATATAATCTAATACCTTTGAGTATATTGCTCCACTAGTAATATTGCTATTTGACATATTGTCAACATATCATGATTTATAACCCTCCATTAAAACAGTTGAAAAATTGGACTATGGATTCTATTTTACTTACAAAATACATACAAGCTGGCCATTGTCTATATGCTATGAACCTTTGAGTTTTATACTTAGACAGGTCAGAATTGGCTTTCTCAAAGATTACTTAGGCTTGGCTAGCTAGGATCCTCCAAATCTTATATATGGTGCTACTTGCAAAGATCTCAGTATTAATGGAATAGTGATCATATTATATGTAGGGAGCTGNGTACATATATATATATATTGCTCCACTAGTAGTACTGCTAGCTGCTTTTCTGTGAAGATAAATATAATCTAATACCTTTGAGTTTTTTGTTATCAATAGAAATGCACTGTGCCCACCTTGGGGACTCATTGTTTGGAAAATTTGGATTGGTATATTTTTTTGACTCTACAAATTAAGCCTTTCTTTTATTTTTTATTTTTTTTTAATTTTCTTTAACTCTTCTTTTTAACTCTTCGGAATAAATGAAGGTGGTCAGTATACCTGCAATATCAATTGGAAAAATTAAGAAAAATAACTTTGCTCAATAGAAAAACATGTTCATATATAAAGGTAAACTTTCATTCAATTTTTGTTAAAGATTCGCCCATCAACCTTTGAGCTTTTTGGTTCATCTTAGAAATGTCATCATTAATGTATTCTTCATCTTTTTCTAAACGTACTGCGGGTTAACCATTATGCTTCTGTAAGGTCAAAGCCATATTGAAATACTCAACTACTGTAAAAAAATCATGGACGACCATTCTTAGGGTGTCCAAAGTATAACACAAAGGTAATTACATCATGTCTCTTATATTAAACATTTCTTAAGGTGTTCATTAATATGATGTGTCTTATAATGCTCAGGGATTACCCTTCTGCAAGTTTTTCCAGTAGGCTGATAGTAATGATGGGTCTTAAATGATGGGTTTGCGTTTTCCCTTTCCTTGCACTTGCTTTGTCTTCTCCTTAACTTTTCACAGATCTCTTTCCATTCTGGATGCTCTTTTCAGAGATGGAGGTCTGCCTTTCATTCGCATAACACATGGACTAAGTACTTGTTTTGAACTACCAACTATAGTTGTTACATTTCTCATACCACCAACATTGGAACACTTTTGGGTTATTAATGGGGGTTCTTGGTTGGCAGAATACAGGTCAATCATTGCATGCAACTTAGTTGTTGCATCGTCGGTATGTTCTTTCGAACCTGCTACATAAGTAATTATCTTATAACAGATATTCAATAGACTTGAATATCTGTTAGCATCTGCTAGCTGCTCCCCTGCGTCGTAGCTACTGTGGATTAATGTGTATTTTCTTTTGATGTCATTCCTCTATCGATCCAAAATGTACCTATTTGGCAAAGATTTAATTCCATTACATTTGAACACGGCAAAATGTGCCGACACACTATCTCCCTCATTTCAAATAAACCACAAGAACACTTGGCAGCTGCATCTTCCTCACTAAAGTCTACAGAACGTGTAACCAGCTTAGTGAACTATTTAACATGAACTTCATCCTCTACCAAATAGGTCTTTACTATACCATCCGCCTTAAGTAAAACTGGGTACAAGTTGATAATGCCGGTAAGTTGATGCTGAACTTCCCTGAATTTAGCATTTGTGTACAAATCTTGATATCTCTTTTCAATTAGAGATCTTGAGATGCAGTGAATTGTTACATTAAATGAGTGAAAGTCTGCGCAAGTTTTGTTCTCAATTTTCCTTTTCAAGGTGTTATCATATTGATCGACAAACCCTTTCAAGTTTGTCTTAGCATGAACATAACTATAAAAAAAGACATTCATGCTCTCTCTCCGCTGTGTTGTACTCATTCTAGCCCAAAAAACCCCTTTCAAGAATGCCGGTACCCAATGGTCATGCTTTGTGTATAAACTCTACAATCAGACATTCTCATGCAAGTTACGTGGTAATAAGCTGATCCAGACATTTCTCAAGCTTTTCGAGTTTGGGTATCATACACACATTTCATCAGTGCAGTTTTCATTCTACGTTTGTAGGAACTATAGCTGCCAAGCTTTTCAGAGACTTTATTTAGTATATGTCACAGACAAAATCTATGTCGGCTTTTTGGAAAAACAATTGCAATTGTATTTTTTATCGCTTTTGTCTTGGTTAGTGATAATAGCCTTCAGGGCTATTCCATCCATACACTACAACCAGGTCTAAAATAACCACACGAAGGTCTCATTATCTTTTGAGGAAATCAAGCCAGCTCCCAAAAAAATTGACTGCCCATGGTAGTTTACACTAACAAATGGTGCAAAAGGCATTTCATATTGGTTCGTTAGGTATCTGGTATCAAATGTGACCACATCACCGAAATATTGGTAGGCTATTCTACTACGGGGGTTTGCCTAGAATACATTTTTTAACCTCCCATCATCATCCAAGCCCATCAATGCAAATAATCCTGATTTTTGTTCTGCATCCATGAAAAGTAGTCTCGAAGCGCTCTAGCACCACCTGCACCCAATCATAGATGTCGTGCCTTATTGATGTAGTTACGACAATCCTTTTCCAAAAAACAGGAGGTTCTCAAATTCACCCACACCAACAACAAGAGATCCAAAACTCTTATTCATTCAGATGCCAGCCAAATCATTTGTATCTAGGACTCTTTTTACGGATTCACTAACTTCTCTATTACATCGAAAGAAGCGGGAGTTTTTTCGACTGAGGCCATGGTTGTGGATATTATGAACTGTAGTTAGTCAAAACTTTCCATCGGCAGCTTTTAAGGCATTAATCTTTGTCTTACATTCTGCCTTTCCTATCTGACGTGGGTTGGCTGCATTCAAAGTCCTATTTTGGGCCTTCCCACCACAGGCATAGGCAAGGGTGACATATCTAATAGTCTCATCCTCTCCCCTTTCACTTCTTCTTGTCACCACCCCAAATCTGTATTTCTTACCATATTCCTTATAATAACTCATTAAATCTTCTAGGAAATTAAACTCCATCCCCGACTTTGGCTCATCATCACCATCCATCTGCACTTTCTCAGATGTTCCGCCACTGCCATACACAGTTTCTTATGCATTTGGTCTATCTGCATTACTTTCTTCAACTCTAGAGAATGTACATGGCGATTCAGTTTTCCCACCATTGAGTCTATTATCCTCTGTACCAAGAAATCTGCTTGTAACGAAACTTTTACTTATGAGAGATACCGAGCCTTCCATGCCATCTTGAAATGGGTAACTAGCATTATGCCAAAAAGAAAAGAAAATGACATTAAACTCTTGAAAAAAAAACCAAATATTTAAAATTAAATGAAAAACATGACATCACCACCTGTAAGATGCTTGGATATTGGTTGGCAGGGGGATATGGCAGAAAAGCCGGTGACCATGTAGGCATTGGTCCATAATAATCGTGCATATAATTTGGGATGTTTGGACAAGTTGATGGTATGTCCTAAAATATTATTGGATAAGTTATTGATGTATTTTAAAAATAAATATCAACTAGTCTTGAAAATAATATTATTAATATATTAAATAATATAACATACTACGGATGGAGGATTTGAGCTAGATGGTCTTAGCGTAGATAGGTCTTCTTTTTTGTTTCCCATGGTGAGAGGGAGACAAATGCATTGTGAATAACAATATTGTATAACTTAAACCACATTAAAATCTATGAATTGGTACAATGGATCGGATTGCACCAAACCTATTTGATGTGCACCTTTAATGATGAAACCACCACCAGCTGCAGATCAATATAACGAATTACTACGATGCCAATGATGAGTGATTTATGAATTCCTTGACCTTTCAAACCTGAAAGTTAAATCTCCAACTAAGAAGTAAACAGAAATGAGCTATATATAAATAAATGTTTAATATGTTAGTTTCTCAAAGACATTCCTTATAACAAGTTGGATCATTGTTGGGTTTCTCTTTGGATATTTAGTCTTTAGTCTTTAGGTACAAGCTAGAATGGTGGAAGCGCTATAATTATGTCATTTTTTGTTTACATTTGATGTTGGAACTAAAAACACCACAGTGTTGTTGTTTGTTACCCTGGGATCAAGGGAAATTGACTGGTGGGGAAACAATGTGGAAGGTAGCGTCTTGCCCAACTACAAAAGGTGTTGGGGTTGATAACTGCTCAGTTGTCTATTAAAACTATATAGTTTACCTACATTTTTTAGGTTTTTAGAACTGTTGTGGCGCCCCCAAAATCCCCATGTACCAACACGGGGAAATTGAGACGTCCGGATGATGACATCACGGGTCACCACCCTATCGAAGAGTGCCAAGTGTGTGCAAGCGACAAATGTGCACAAGAAGATACGCAGCGGATAGCAAAGTCAAATACTAAGTACCAGAATTTTTCTTAAGTAAAATACAAAACGATTCAAAGGTACATAATAAAATATTACATGATATAAATATTGTTTCAAACCAAACATAAAGCATGAACTCCAACTCAGATCTCCGGCGGAGCCGCATCCTCGGGCTCAGCCTCCTCCTCCTCCTCGAACTCTGCATCAAAATCTACGGTACCAAAAATGGTGCCGCAGGTAAGTAAAATCCAAAACACCACTAGATAAAAACATATTAAACTCAAACAACAAGCATGAATGAATGCCAATGCACAAAACTCCCAAACCATATTTTTCCACGCACGCCAAAAACCCATTTGGCTTAAAAACATAACCTTTAAAACCAAGCCTCGCCATTATCCCAGATAATGGCCCAAACCACCATTTTCCCAGAAAATGGATCACAAGACCATCGCCATTTTCCCAGAAAATGGCCCATATCCGAAAACCATGAAAACCAACCAATTATGCATGCACCATGATCTCCCCTAGGGATCATCCGCACACTCTGGCTCTGTGCCACACCGCAGGTAACGTCTACGCGTGTGACACCTACACGAGTGATGCCCAGACTCGCGCCTCCATCTCGCGCGTACCTGGCCAGGCCATCCTCTAGTCCCCGCCACTAAAAGGACCACGGAGTCGACACGACAGCGTTACCGTATCGTGCGATCCGGTCGTCGCCCAGCGACAACCCAGGGGATGTCACTCAGTATTAACCACTCCCGAGTGACCAGAGGAGCTCCACCGAGATAATAACCCATCCCGGCTTGGGCTCGTGACACGCACGCACCCAAAAATCCTTTTACGCCAATAAAACATGATTTTCTCAATTTAAATAAAATGCACGTGCATGCATCATGTAAATGCCAATTTCAATGCTCGACAAATAAAATCAACCATAGCACAACAATTCAAACAACTCCGTCCTCCATCCACCCGACCCCCGAACTCCTCGGACTCAGTCCGGAATCAGCGAACCAACCAATTAAATTATTGAAAGAGTAAAATACATTTAAATCTAAAAGTAGAGTTTAGAAAATACTTACAGCGCTATATAGGATTTTTAGAAGGTTCGGCGCGAAGCGAACGGCGATGCGAAAGCAACGTAACAGTGCAAATGCACTGTTCCCGTGGGTCGCAAAATACCCACTTTTGACCGGGGACAAACCAAGACACCAAATTGATAGGGAATGGTCTAGGGATGTTTATGAAGCTAGTGGAAGTGAGTTTTGGCCGTGGGTGGCGGCGAAAACGCCGGTAGAAGCGGAAAAAGGGCAAATCGGAGTTGAGCTCGTGGGAGCCGCTCCGGTGACCGTTTGAGGCCGGGGATGGGTGGGTTAGGTCGGCAAGGAGTAGGGGAAGAAGTGGTGAAGAGGTGGTGGCCGGAGGTGGAGCGACGGCGGCGGATCGGGCTTCAAGCCGTGCGGCTTGTTGGGCTTTTTCCGGCCAAACGGCCGGCCGGTTGGGGCTGGGAATCGGAGGGGATGATCACCGGCCGGAGGGGAGTCGACCGGCAGGGGCGGTGTCGGCCACGGCGCCGGCGAACGGCGGGCCTGGGTTGGTGGCCGGTGGACGCGTGGGTGAGGAGAGAGAGAGAAAGAGAGACGCGGGGAGAGAGAGAGACCGAACGGGAGAGGAGAGGAAAAAAAAAAGAAAAAAAGAAAAAAGAGAAAAAGAAAAAGAAGAGGAAAAGAAAAGATGAAGGAAATTAATGAGGTCCAGTCCTCACGTGGAAGTCCAGAAGACTGATCAGCCGAAAACGGTATAAAAACATAAAACGATTAAAATAAATTAACACTACATCAAATAAATAAATAAACACCAATAAAATATTTTAAACACATCAATAAGCTAAAATAAAATAAATAACTAGTAAAAACCAACTATTTAAATTTTTAAAACCAAAAACAAGCCAAAATAAATTAAATCACAATTTAAATCAACAGCCAATAAAATCATTTAAAACTCGATAATTTAAAATAAAAGCACTATAAAATATTTAATTAAATTAAAATATTCACTTCAGTGAAAATACACATAAAAGCGGGTCACCACAACTGTTCTCTCTTTTTTAAGGTAGATGAAAAATTATCTTGGGTTTAAAATATGTTTGTGTGATAATGAGTTCTTTCCAAACATTCCATCAAGGAAAAAAATAATGTTTCTGCGTATGCCCCAGAGAAAAACAAACCAACCAACAAACACAATAAGAAAGAAACAAGAAAAAAAATAAAATAAAATAAAAGACTGTCAAAACTTCATTAAAAAGCACAAAAGGTGCAACCCAAGTAAACAAAAACATACAAGAGACACAATAATAGGGTTTGAGATGCTATCAAGCCCAAATCCAATTTTTCTTGGCCCAATCAAATTTCTAAGGTTTAAAATGTTGGATAAAGATGTCATAATAGGAATTTGAGAAATTAATAGCATGTGAAAGTGATTTAATCAAGTGATTAAACACAATACTAGAAATTGGATCAAAAAGGGTTTGAATGCCAACTTTAGGGTTTGGGGAAACCGTTTAGGGATTCGGTTTCAACCAAGTTTTTGGGGTTTCAAAAGGATTCCAACCATTTAGGGTTTTACTAGGGTTGAAACCCTCTTCATCTAACTCAATTTGGTTGATCAGATGAAAAAAAACTGTTTTGCTTAGGTGGCATGATCTCACACATTGATTTCCTTCACAAATCCATCTAATGGTTTCTCTTTGTGCCAAGTATCTAATACTATTCACTATGTGTGGTTAAGATCTTGCCAAGTGTCCAAAAAAAACTTCTCTAACCTAATTTGGACATTTCACACTGTGATTTTGAAACCACTGCACTTAGTACGCTTATCGAGGTTACTATTCACTCCGAAAAAGTGCATAATAAACTTAGTACTGAAAAATCCTAAATATTCAACTGAGTCTAGTGGCGTAAACTATAACGTAATCTGACACTTCTAACTACCTCAAACAAATAAAATCACATTTCTGGCACCATAGTGAGTGATAAAACTAATTATGTTGACATACTAGAACTTATGCGATTAGCCGATTCGTAAAAACTTATGGGGTTTTCACGAGATTTCTAATGTCTATAGAAATTCCACCATTGAATTTCTAGCGGGCTGTTACAGATGTTATGAATATGTTAGAAGTAAGATTTGATTTTTTGGAATTCTTGGAGATGTTTTGATTTAAGGACAAAACTTGTGATTCAAGTGTTTTGATCTTTTTACAAAAAAGTTTGGTGTTGATTATTAGCTTTTTCTAAATGGATGTTTTAAGTATGGTTTTAAACTTAGGATTGGAAGATGTTGTTGTAAAATTTTGGTTTAAGCATGAGTTTTGAAGTTGGAAGGAATTGTAACAAAAATCAAGAGAAATGGCCTATGGATGTTTCGGCCATAGTGTGTTTTCCATAGTGATGTTTTGTTTTAAATTTTTCTGAGTTGATATTTGAGTTTAGAACAAAATTTACATGAGGAATGTAAATTTTGGAATTTTTTTTTGAGTTAGGATATGAAATCCTTAAGTTATGGGTAAAATGGTCGTTTTCCCACATGTAGAGGGTAAAATGATAATTTTACTCTAAGATAACTTGTTTCCATGTTTCTAATTGTTAGTAATTAAATTTCTAACTTTTAGAATGACCTTTTACAGTTTCTCGTATATCGCACTTTATTCTCGTAGAACGTGACAATCGAGGTAAGTTAGCTTCTAACTTACTATCAGTTTATTGTGTATGTGTGATGGGTAAGAGAACTACAATTTATGTATGTATGTTATCGTATATGCCATGTCATGCTATGTCATTACATGTTTATCTGCTACGTATGATTTAATCTCTCATGAATAATTATCTGTTACATAATCTTTTCTATCATACAATGATGTATGTTATAAGTATGCCATGTTAAGTATGCCATGAAATGTTATGATTAAATCATATTGTGTCATTTACAAGTATACGCCATGTTAGAAAAGTATATGATATTAATTAATATCTCATGCATTAAGAAAGATAAGACATGTTATGTTACGTATAATACGTGGGGCCACAACAACTGTGGAGTACGTATTATATTTTATGTTACGTGAATACGTGGGGCCACAACAACTGTGGAGTACGTATTATATTTAATGTTACGTATATACGTGGGGCCACAACAACTGTGGAGTACGTATTATATTTTATGTTACGTGTATTCATGGGGCCACAACAACTGTGGAGCATGAAGTATGGGGCCACAACAACTGTGGAGCATACACTACGTGAGACACAGCAATTGTGACACGTAGAATACGTGGGGCCACAACAACTGTGGAGTACGTATTAAGTCAAGTTTCAGATCAAGTGCATGATAAGTCAAGTTTCAGATCAAGTTCATGTTTTGTTATGTACACGTACATGTTATGTTCATGATCAAGTTATGTTCCAAGTTCATGTTCACATCATGTTAAGTTCACGTTTACAGTATGTCTCAAGT